>JASVEL010004921.1:0-112826 GCA_032618575.1 Nicotiana noctiflora
GAAATGCACCCCCGACTCCTTTAATCTAATTACGTCATTCAGTTGAGTAATAACTCACTAGCTAATCTTGCTTTTAACATAAGATCTAACATTAACAGATTTGGGGATTACACACATGAGTAGAGAAGATTGAACAGAGATACAATAGACTAATTCAGGTTTACGTGCATATCTAATGATAATGTATCTTTGATCTAGCTACATTTTTCCATAACCAAAACTAGCACTACAAACTTAATTAAAGAATAACAGAACGTAACCAAACATAAGAACTTTGGACGACTACATGATTCGACAGACTTTAAACATAAGCTTCAAGCTCCATTCTTTTCGAACCAAGGAACTACAATAGCAGAAATGTGTACCTGGAATACGGAAGAACAAATATGAGTGAGCGATGGCAATGCAGCAAAGTAACAGTAGGTGAACCAGCAGCAATGACAGGAGAACAAAAGAAACAGTAGCAGTAGCCCCAGCAAGTAATCAACACAGAAGTATCAAAGGTAATCAATCTCCCACAGCACTTAACACTCAAATCAAAACCCAACAGTGGTAGCCAAACAACACTACCAGCAACAGCCCACAACAAATGGTACAATAACCAACACAGCAGCAACCCAGTAGTGTGACCTCCTGGTCACATGACAGAGCTTTACTAGTTACACCAAGGTTCCCCTTCTTTTGAAGGAACAATCAACACAAGAAGAAAAAACTAATTCTCTCACAGTAATCCCAAATTGATTCCCTAAAAAAACTCTGTTTGCTTACGAAAAAACAAAAGAAAACAATGCGTTCCTTTGTTCACATGGAATGAGCTCAGGCAGTTGAATTACATATCGTACCAGCTAAATAAGTCATAGCTCAGTGGTTGGACTGGGACCCAGACTGTGATCAAAGGTCCAATTTCTCAGGTTCCAGTAGGTGTGAACGACTATATGCCCTTCAATGTCTCTCTATGTGTTTTCGAAATTTATCTTCACTGTGCGTATGTCTGCCTGCTCTCCTCTCAGGTTTTTCTCTGCCTTTTCTAAGGCCTGTATGTCTCTTCTTATAGTTGACCAGCAGCTCCTAAGGTTACCCCCTTACACTGAATCCCCAACCCATCATATTCCCTGCAACCTCCATTATCCAATGTCCAGGTATGGACTACAGCATAAAATAATGCTGGTGGCAGGACATCAGTGGGATGCCCTGCTGTGCATGTTCCACTAGCCCTTTTATGGGCAAGTGATTAAACAATTAACCTTAAACAAGTCCTAACAATTATATTCAATTAAGTCCCAATCCAGAATAAAACTAATGACAAGCTCTAATGGTGAATTGCATACGGGCAGATTCAGGGCATGTACAAACATACAAACAAAGAATAATTTGTTGACGACGTTAAATAAACTAACTATACGAAGCTATTACAGCATTGCACTTAAACAAGAATTGGCAAAAGAACGGGGATCGACCAAATAAAAGGCCTTATCGGAGGAGAACAGATAAAACAGAAAGAATGATCAAAAATCAATAAATTTGAACACACAATTAATACGAAGAGATACAAGAAGGAAATGAAATACCTCAAGAGAGAACAGAAATCAAGACTCGCAAATTGCGGCCGCTTGGATTCAACAATTACCATTTTGAAGTCGAACGGACTTTAATTGAGACATTTTCAGACGAAAAATGTCTCAATCAAAGTCTATTAGACTCCAATCTTGTTTAAATCTTGGGCGGAATCCCTAATTTTAGTATTCTAGGGTTCTTGGTTCGGATTTGGGGCTTTTGCAATTCTGGCAAGATTCGAACCAGACCAATGTTAGTGGGAGTGTGGGGGAGGTGTGAGGAGGCTGTGGTGTGAATTTGGTGAAGTTTGGCGTGGTTTGGGTTCTGACTCGAATCTTCGAACGAAGATTCGAGACGTTTGATGGTGATTCGAGGTTAGCAGAGGCCGGATTCGTAATGGGAGAGGTGAGGGGAAGATTTGGGTGTTAGTTTGGTGGCCATTGGCCTACCGGAACCGCCGTGAGGCGATTTCCGGCAGGCGGCGCAACGGTGGTGGACGGCGGAGAGAGGTCCGGTCTCTGAGGACCTTTGGGAGATGAAGGGAGAGGGGGGGTCTGGCTTGGGGGGGGGGGCGGGGTGCGTTTGTGAGATTTATATATGACTTAAAAGGTTAAATCCCGATCGTTGGATCAAACTTGATCAACGACCAGGATCTCTTCCCGTAACCAAACGGTGTCGTTTGGTTAAGTCTCAGCCTGAATGTATATTTGAATTAAAAGATTAATCTGGGCCGTTGGATAATAAAATCCAACGGTCCAGATCAAGCGTTACATTCTGATGCTGGGCGGGTATTGGGCTGGAGCGTGTGGGCTGGACGGGTGAGGGGTTTGGGCCAATTTTTTGGACTAAAATATGGCCCGAGTCTACTCTTCATGATGCATTATATGTATATGTGTATATATATATATATATATATATATATACTAACCTATAACACAACTATTTTTTACTACAATTATCCCACATAATTACATATCACTTGAATGTAAACCGTATAATTTGATATTAAACACTAAAAAATGCAACACATAATGTATATATATTTTTGTATTTTACTAATTTAAACAAATAAATACGCACACAAAAATGCAGATTTAAGATAGAAATAACACAAAGTCACAAAAATCATGCCCAACATGAAACTATTTTTATTTTGAATTTTCTGGGAGTACTTCTCAGGTAAGGCAAAAATCACGTGCTCACATTTCCATTATACTTTGTTTTCCTTGTGAGCTTATTAACTGTTGTTAATTGTTGAATTCTTTGAGATATCCCTTATTGTGTTATTACTTGGTTATTTCTTGTTATTCCGTGGTATACATATATATTGAATTGCACAGGTTTATGTGGGTGTCTGGTCCTAGGCTCTTCACTACTTCGCCGGGATAGGCTAGGCACTTACCAGAACATGGGGTCAGTTGTGTTGATACTGCACTTCTGTGCGTTTTTGCACAGGTACAGGTTTCGATCAGGAGCAGTAGCAGTAGATCTTTTGCATGGGAGTTGATCATATTTGAGATCGAGGTAGCTTGCAGACGTCCGCAGGCCCGGCGTCTCTCTCTTTATTTATGTTACTAGCTGTAGTCTCTTTGTTCCGAGACAAATAGAATTATGTTATATTTCTTTCAAACTTTTATGTGTAGTATTCAGTAGTAGTTCGTGAGTTGGTGACTCCACGTCTTGGGTAGATGATTTCAGTATGATTTTCATCTTGTAATTAGTTATTTCTATTTCGATAAAGTATTCCGCATTTATTTAATTAAAATTGTGTTAAAAACGGGATAGTATGAATACAGTGGCTTGCCTAGCTACCACGAGTAGGCGCCATCACGATCCCGATGTTGGGGGAAAATCCGGGTCGTGACAGAAAGTGGGGAAGTTGGGTGTGAGAAAGTGGGGGTAAGGCATGAGTGAAATAGGGAAGTGGGGAAGATGGGTGGTTTTATTTATTTAATTTTAATTATTATTATTTTTAACTCAATATATACTTATTTAAATTTTCCTAAAACCATTTTTTTATTAAATAAAAGAAGATAAGAAAAATACACACACACACATATATACCAACTTACTTTAAGACTTAAAGAAACTATGTAAATAAGAAAACTCAATATTTACACTAAAGTTTAAATTATACCAAGAAAAATACTACTATAAATTACATCTAAATTAAAAGAAATCGAACATACATAAATCGAATATATTCATCTAAGAATATGAATATTTTTTTAAAAAATAAATATAATCTTCCTATCCTAATAATACTCAAAATAAAATTATAATTCCTATTTTTTACTTCATATAAATTTGGAAAAAAGTGACGGTTATAAGGAAAATTTAACCGTTTTTAATTACATTTAAAAAAAATATTCTTCATATCCTAATCCTAATAAAAATAAATTTGTAACTCCTTTTTTTAACTTCCTATAAATTTGGAAGAAATTCCTATAAATTTGGAAGAAAGCTGAAGGTTTTGAAGGAATGGGTATAAATTAAATTACAGTTCCTATCATAATCCAAATCAAAATGTAACTGCATTTGGTTATGTAATGACCCGGCCCGTCGTTACGATAATTTCCACCCCTTTACCCTTACATTTACATATCTTATGCCTTTATATCAGTTTTAGAACCTATCGGGTGAGTTAGGAGTGAATTGAATTGAAAATGAAGCAAATAGCATGTTTGAAGGAAGTTTGAATATGGAAAGTCAACCTAGAGTTGACTATCGAGTTAGAGTGCTCGGAATCGGATTCTGATGATTCGACTAGTTTCGGGTGATCATTTATGACTTAGGAGAGCAACCGAAATTGAATTTGGAGGTCCGGTGTAGTTTTAGGCTTGAATTGGCTAAGGTTGAATTTTGGCGAAATCCGGACGGTAGGTGAGATTTTTATCCGGGAGTCAGAATGGAATTCTGACAGTTGCAGTAGCTCCGTTAGGTGATTTTGGATATGCCTGCAAATTTTCAGGTCATTCGGACGTCGTTTGGTCGGGTTTTTGATTGAATGAGCAATTCGGAAATTTTGAAGAAACTTAGGCTTGAATCCGTGTGTAATTGGTAATTTTGATGTTTAGGATGGTATTTTTATGATTGGAACAAGTTTGTATCGTGTTTTGGAGTATGTTGGTGGTTTTCGTTGGGGTCCCGGGAGCTTCGCGATGAATTCGGGGGTCCAAACGGACCAATTTGTGCCAAAGGCACTGCTGTTTCTGCTGCAATGAATGCAGAGAATTTTTGTGCTTCGCGATCGCGGAGCTATGTATGCGATCGCGTAAGAGGAGGATGTTGAGTTCTGCGATCGCGAGGGCGAGTCTGCGATCGCGTAGTGTATCGGAGTGAGGCCGGAAATTTGTTCTTCGCGATCGCGGGAAGAGTGATGCGATCGCGTAAGGTCGACTGATTGTGCATCGCGATCGCGGGTGTATTGATGCGATCGCGTAGGGTCGCTAAGTGGGTCACTGCGATCGCGTCCAGGTTCACGCGATCGCGTAGAGGAAAAGTTGGCAGCCCAGGATTTGTGCATCGCGATCGCGAGCCCAGTGCTGCGATCGCGTAAAGTTAAATGTTCAGGCAGTAAGTTTAATTGCAGAACAGATGGCTTACGGGTTCATTCACCCAAAACATAATTTTGAGCCCTATAGAGAAGAAATCACGGGAAAACGCTGAGATTTCATCGGGTATTCATCGGAGGTAAGTTTCTTGACTCAAAAACATCATTTTATGGTAGAATTAACATTCAATCTTCATGAATTTGGGTAGAAATTGTGAAGGATTGTGGCCTAGTTATTGAAAACAAAAATTTGGGTTTTGAAAGGCCAATCGAACTCCGATTTTGGTAAATTTTATATGTATGGACTCGTGGCGAGACGAGGATTCTGGAAATATGAGTTTCGAAATTTTTCGAGATGTGGGCTCGGGGCTCGGGTTTTGCAAATTTCGTGATTTTTGATATTTTTCGAGTTCTTTCGATTGGGTTACGTTCCATTAGCCTATATTGATATATTTGTATTGATTTTGGCTAGTTTTGATGTGCGTGGATGCCGGTTCAAGGATCTAAGGCGTCGCGGGCATGAGTTTTCGTCGGTTCGAGGTGGGTAATACTTGTAAATAATGTCCTGAGGGTTAGTAAACCCCGGACTTGCACATCTTAGTGCTGTGTTGATGTGACTTGCACGCCGGATAACGGGCGTGGGGTAGAGCACCATTGGGGATCGTGACTTGGTCCGTCCCGCGTAATAAATAATAACACCTAATTGTTGAAATGAATTGGACTAATTATCATGTTTGGGCTTCGTGCCAATTATTTGAATCCTTCAGGGATTGGCATCACTGTTTTGATAACACTGTGCATATTTTATTCTAAATTTAAGGTTTAAAATGGTATTTTGCTATTCAGCATTTTTATAAGGTTATGAAAAACTTGAACAAGGTCTTAATAACATTTTTAGCTGTGAGTTAATATGATATTGTTGCCCGTAGGGTTTTCTTGATTATTTGTTAGACTGATTGGGGCCGAGGGCCATATGTTAGGGCATGACATTTTATGTGAGCATATGCATACACATGCATGGATCGGACCGCACGCCGCAGTGGTATACGGATCGGGCTGCGCGCCGCAGCAGGTGTGATATTAATATTGTGCTTGGGCTGTAGGAGCCCCTCCGGAGTCTGAACCCCCACAGTGAGCACGGGTACCCAAATTGGATCGGGCTACGCGTCGTAGCGGTCATATGTATTGCATGGCATACATACATTGGTTTACGTGTACTACGTGGCATAACATTTAGCACTCATACATTAATGGCACACATGCATTAGTTGCCTTATTGACCAGATCTCCTGGTGCAAATTGATAAGGAGTGCTGAGCCCGAGGGGCTGATTTGAGTGCGGACTTGCACTGTTTGAGATTGTTCCAGGTATTGGTATGTTTCATGAAAGAAAGAAGCTAAAAATTGAGATTTCTAATAATCTACTCACATATGCTGGTAAGGAATAAAGATAGTTCTGTATTGTGAAGCATGAGATAGTGCCTTGCGAGGTTTTCTTCCCTTCAGCATTATTTACTTGCTTAATACCACTGAGTTGGAAGTACTCACACTACTCCATGCACCTTGTGTGCATATCCAAGTACATCACAATAGAGCTGATTCTATAGCCGCTTGGGAGTTGCATTTGGATAGTTGAGGTAGCTACTAGCGTCCGCAAGACCTGCCTCTCCAATTTATCCTTATTTTGTTTGATCATCCCACATTTGTGCACAGTTATATTCACTATTTACACTTTGTATACTCTATAGAGGCTCATGACTCTTGACCCTTCGGTCTATTGGAGTTGGTATGCGTTGGGACTTGGTTCCCCTGCTTCGACATATCCATCACTGTTATTTTACAATTGACATGCTTAAATGGGATAAGGCGAGCTCATAACTCTATGATTGTTGTTGATTGGTCGGGCTGGCCTAGAAGTGTGATGGGCGCCATCATGACCGGATTTGGGCTCGTGACAGGTTATTTTTTAATTCGTAAAATTTAAGAAGAAAAGTGACAGTTTTGCAAGGAATGGAATCAGTTTTTTTTTTTAAAAACCAAATTTAGTCTTCCTCCTAATCCTAATTAAAATAAATTTGTAATTGGTTTTTTTGTACTTCCTATAAATTAGGAGCAATGTCATAATGAGCCACGTGTTAATTCCTTGCTTTGACACTTGGCTTCATGAAAAGCTTTTGTCTTTGGCTTTTAATAATATATAGATAGATATAGAAGATTATGGGAAGTTTTATTTCTAATAGTAATTTCCTAATTATTAATTACTTATTAGAATTGAGTAAATAACTACCCCTTACCAATAATAGATATTTAAATATTTTAATTTAAATTAAAAATAAATAACTAATAACTAACTATTAACTTATTAACTAAATTTTGTCCTAAAAACTAACACTCGACATTCTCCTACGCTGCCACTTGTCATAATTCTAGGCTAGACTTTCTTCCTTTTAATTATATATAGAATATAGATATAGATATAGATATATAGAATATATATAATATAGATATAGATATAGATTAAAAAAATATTTTTCTTTGATTACTCTCTCTCTCTCTCTCTCTCTCTCTCTCTATCTATATATATATATATATATATATATATATATATATATATATATATATATATATATATATATATATATATATAGTATTGATATAAATATTGGATTTGCCTAAGATCTATTTAGATTATGTATAAGATTCATTAAACTACTTCCATTAATTATATTTCTATATATAATTTTTAATTATTAATGTTGTCCCAAAATTGCCAAGGGGCTTCATTTTAGCTTGCCACTTCGCTTAACCACAATGCATACTACTCTCTTTTAATATAATATAGATAGATGCGCTCTCCACGTGTAACTATACTGATGATAAAATGTAAAATAATTTACGTATTTTAATTTATGTGATTGAGTTATAAAATAAAATTTTAAAAAACAACAAGCTTTTGAAATATTTTTTATGTAAATATTTTTCTTCGTACCAAACAAACCCTTTATATAATAATTATATTATTACAACATATTCATATATGTTCGTTATGACAAATAAAATATTTGGCATGCAAACGACAATCTAATTTTGTCTAGTTTTCTAATATAATTATCCTTTACAAATATTTTAAAATAAGATAAAAATTCGTATAATTATTTTTTATATTATATTTAGATATTTTTACTAAGTTTTGACTATTAAATCTGTCATCCTTTAAACTGTGTAGCAACGCCTAATATTTTAGGAATTTAATAGTATTATCTACACCCGAAATGAAACTAACATCTAGTAATTTAATATTATTTAAATACTAAATGAAAAATATTACGTTACAAATTTGAAATTAGCTAAGTCAAAAACATGAAACAAAAACTATATATTAAAAAATTATTGATGCAATAATAAAAATAAATTATTGATACAACACTAAAACGGGAGCATGCAAACGTGCTTGCAAAATACGAAGTAGCAAAAGATGTTGATATTAGTAAAAGAAACAACACATGAAATCGCAATGTTCGAATAGGGTGAATTTTAATGAGTAAATTGTGACATTGTAGCTTCTTTATAGAAGTACTAAATTTATTGTACGCGCTTTGCGCGTGTATCCTATATAAAAGAATATGGACTTTTAAAAAATAACATAAATAATACTCAAATGTATCTATGTTATAAAACAAAGATTAACAAAAAAAAAATCACAAGTTCCTAAAATAATAAATGTCAATCGTATGTTTATGGTTTGTATCCACTGTAGCGATTCTTTCCTCCCCTTTATTTTTATTAATTGCTTCATTGTGCAAAAATATTATGAAGTGATATTTGATTAAAATATAAAAGGTTGTTCGATTTCACATATGATATGATACCTTGCTAATTGTACCGCTTTTATTTCGTATTAATATTTCAAAAAAAAAATCGAGTGTGATAGATTATTGAAAATTGAAAATATTATTCATATTTTACTTAATTTATGAGAGCACTAGCTTGTACCCTTATTTTAATTATGCTTTTAAGCATCGCAACTCGATAAGTACTAATCATTCTTTATAAATGCTATCTTTGTTGTATCTTACTCTACATATAATGCATTTATAAAGTATTTTATTACACATGATGAATTACATAATATAATCAATTTTATTCCTATTAAGTGAGACAAAATTATACAGCTTTTATTAAAAATAATTTTTATATCTTATATTTGTAAGACATATACTAAGATTGTACTTATTATATTAATTAACTTGATGAATGTTGAGGGGAATTAGTTTATCCTATTTATAAGCTTAGTGAAAAATATTCTTATTCATTGTTTGATTTGTATTGTAATTTATTAGATTAAAAGTAATGGCATATAATTTAAAATATAGAAAACTAATAAAAAAATCTCGAATACATGATTAAGATAACAATAGATAAGAAATAAAATATAGAGTAATGCATTAATAAGTCACAACAAAATAATATTCTTGAAACAAAAACAAAATTTAAGAAACAACTTATGAATTTAAAGAAAAAAATGAAGGTTACGTACACACACAAAAGTGAACAACAATGAAATGGGAAGTGAAATAGTATTTCGTTCAAATTAAAGTTCATACAATTAGGTTGCCTAATTTTGGTAAAATTATATTTGATTTTGAAATTCTAAATTTAGACCTTTTTACATAGTTTAAATAAGGGAGTATTTAATATACAAATTAAATTAATTCTGAAGCCTAAATTTTAGGAAAATAACTTAAATTACTATTTTACCAATATAAATTATATTTTTGAAGGGTAAAAAAGTAAACGACATTTCGCTAAGGGTTTTTGTGCTTTTAATATAGTATAATAATGATACACAATTTGGCATATAAAAGAAATTATATAAAGTAAATTTGTGTGTAGGTCAAAGAGACAAAAAACATTTACCACATAATAGAAACTTCTACCAAAATATTTCCTTGTGTACAACAAGTCAAATTCTTTAAATACTTTCCTTGTGTCCAACGGAACCACTATGGTTCTATTTTACCCGTGCAATAAACTTTCTCTTAACATACTGTATTTGTAAAATAATTTTGAAAATATAAATAAATACAAACAAGAATGTGCATAAACAGAAATGAAAAAACCAATTCGAGCCTACTGAATTTACAGTGTTTTCTTAAGGAATTTAATCCCCTCCTAGTACCCAAAGTTATGGAATATTTCCTCCCAGGATAGAACGAATTACACACTGGTGTAGTGGTACTTCAAACCCTAGTGTCAACGAACGCAAAGTTCGGTAGGAAATCACACTTACTTTTGCTTTGTTTGATGCTAAAAGTATGCAGAAGAAGGAGAGAAAACTAAGAAAATCGTAGCGAAATTTTGAGCAGAATAGTATTGTATTTATAGCCTAAAATTGGGCTGAAATCTCACGAGTCTCTTCAGAATGGTTGTTTCTGCAAAACTGCTACAGCATAAATGTCATTGCATAACTGGCTATTTACTCAATAATAAAGAGGGAAAATGTGACGACCCGACCCGTCGTCACGGGAATTTCCACCCCGTTACCTTTCATTTATATGTTTCATATTTTTATATCGGTGTTAGAGTCTATCGGGTGAGTTAGGAGTGATTCTGGTTTAAAATGAGGCAAATAGCCTTTTAAAATGAAGCTTGATTATCAAAAGTCAACATGGAGTTGACTATGTAGTTAGAGGGCTCGGAATCGAATTATGATGATTTGGTTGGTTCCGAGAGGTAATTTGTGACTTAGGGGAGCGATCGGAATTGAATTTGGAGGTTCGGTGTAGAAATTGGCTTGAATTAGCTAAGGTTGAATTTTGGCGAAATCCGAACGTTAGGTGATATTTTGATCCGAGAGTCGGAATGAAATTCCGACAGTTGAAGTAGCTTCGTTAGGTGATTTTGGATATGTTTGCAAATTTTCAGGTCATTCAGACGTCGTTTGGTTGGATTTTTGATAGAATGTAAGTTTCGGAAGTTTGAGTTGAAACCTAGGCTTGAACCGGCCTTAATTTGATGATTCGAGTATTTGAGGGTATGTTTTTATGATTGGAATAAGTTCGTATAATGATTTAGAGTAGAATTGTATTCTTGGTTGAGGTCACGGGGGCCTCGGGATGAGTTCGGGAGGTCGAACGGAAGGATTTTGTGTTATGGGATCAGCTGTCATAAATTGCAGCAGTTATTCTACTTATGTGGATGGGGAACAGCAGGAGCGGAGTTTATCTCGCAGAAGCGAGAAAGGGCATGGCTAGACAATTCCGCAGAAACGGATAGAAGAACGCAGGAGCGGGCTCGCTTCTGCGAATCAGTGGACGCAGAAGCGAAGGTAGGCGACTGGGTGAGAATCGCAGAAGCGAAGCGTTTTTCGCATAGGTGGTCGCGCAAGTGCGAGACCTGGATCGCAGAAGCGAATTGGGGCGGTTTAGTGATGGATCGCAGAAGCGACAATTTCGTCGCAGAAGCGGACTCGCTTGTGCGAGTCCAATCCGCAAAAGCAGAAATCGTATCAGTAATAAAGTATCAGAAGGTTAAAAATTTCAAAAACGATATATCACGCTAAGGCATTATCTAAGAGGCGATTAAGGGCGATTTTCAGAGGAAATCGAAGGGATTCTTCAGGTAATCATTCATGGACCTAAATTTCATTATTATCTTGCTAAATTGTGGAGTTGTAACCTGAAATTGGAAGAATTAGGGGTGTATTAATGGAGGTTTTTACTCTAAGCCTGGGTTATGATAAATAATCAATTTGACTGGGCAAACGGAGTCCGATTTTGGTAAACTTTATATGCATGGGCTCGTGTTGAGATAAGGAATCCAAATATGTGACTTTCATAATTTTTTGAGAAGCGTACCAAAAGTTGGGTTTTGCAACTTTGTAGTTTTTGGTGTAATTTGAGTTGTTTTGACTAGGTAATGTTCCATTGGCCCATTTTTATGTATTTTTATTGAATTTGATCAGAATTTACACATGTGGAGGCTGATTCTCGTGGAAAGGGCATCGCGGACTAGTCGTTGAGCCGAGTCGAGGTGAGTAATGGTGTGAGTGATGACCAACGGGTTCGAAACCCCGGTATATCACTTTGTGACGGTGTATTGAGGCAAGACACGTACTCTCCTGTGAGTGCGGGTCAAATGTGATTGGGGACTATGGCTTAGTCCCACCTGTTGATACTATACTGTGTTTTTGGCTACTATTGAGTCGGTGAACCTTCTACTTGAATGGTTGTGTACATTTTTTGCTGTGAGGCAGTTATTAGGATCCTGCGAGGATCGTTATTATTGTTTCTGTGATATTGACATGCTATTTTACTACCATTCCTAAGCTATTACTGTCATAATGGTTTTCCAAACTCTGGAATTTCCGATATACTATTTTCTACTGAAAAATGAAAAAAGTGTTTTCAAATACTACTTTTGAGCTTGTGAGGCTGCATTGCACATTAGCTGACAGGTAGTGGATCGGACTGCGCGCCGCAGCGTATCATGATATTGTGCTTGGGCTGTAGTTGCCCCTCCGGAGTCTAAACCCCCACAGTGAGCACGAGTACCCAAATGGATCGGGCTACGCGCCGTAGCGGTCATATTCATGCATTGCATTGTATTTACCTATACATGTTAGCTGTTGTGCTATTTCGGATATTGTTCATGTTGATACTGTTGCAGGGTATTTGTGTATAGCTTTACTTAGTGTTATATTGGGTATTCTTACCTTCGCTGTCTTACCCCTGCTTATTACTACTGAGTCTGGAAGTACTCACTTTACTCACTGCACCTTGTGTGCAGATCCAGGTACGTCGCAGCAGACTTGATCCCGTAACGACTTGGAGTTATTTTCTGGATAGCCAAGGTAGCTACCGCGTCCGCAGGACTTGACTCTCTCCAGCTTATCTTATTTCCTGTTTTTATCTATTTTCGCACTTGAGCACAGTTGTATACACTATTACACTTCATATATTCTGGTAGAGGCTCATGACTTGTGACTCTTGGTCTATTGGGAGATTTTATCGGTTTGGGATGTGTAATCCCCGTATTTGGTTATTTTTATTACTATCGTTCTATCACTGTCTATACCTTAAAGGGGTTGAATATGAGCAGAATGCTCCGTGATTTCTTTTGATTGGTCGGGCTGGCCTAGCAGTGTGCTGGGCGCCATCACGACCGGGTTTGGGGTCGTGACAATTTCATTGGTACTGAGGGCGAGGATGCCCAGGGTTTCTTGGATAAGTGCCAGAGGATGCTACGTATAACTGGTATTCTTGAGTCCAACGGGGTTTCATTCACTACTTTTCAGTTTACTTGTCCAACGTTTGATTGGTGGGAGAAGTTTGAAAGGCATAGGCCTGCGGGAGCAGCACCTCTTACCTGGCAGCAGTTTTCTACTCTCTTCTTAGAGAAGTATGTACCTCAGTCCCGTCGTAAGGAGCGTCGTCGCCAGTTTGAGTGGTTGGTACAGGGCGACATGTCAGTGACCCAGTATGAGCTGAGATATACATAGTTGGGTAGGCATGCCACATGGATGATCCCGACTGATCGGGAGAGGATTATGAGGTTCATTGATGGACTCAACTACTCCATTCGTATTCTGATGACCAGAGAGAGTATTATCATCATCTTTTGAGCAGGTTGTGGATATTGCACGCTCCATTGAGGCGGACTGTCGCTGGGAGCGGGAGGAAAGGGAGGCCAAGAGGCCTTGTGGTTCTGGTAGCTTCAGCGGTGCTCCATCTAGAGGGAATTTTCAGAATGGCAGAGGTCACTCATCCAGACCTTCTCATTTAGGCCGCCCTGAGCAGAGCAGAGCTTCTTCTGGTCGTGGTCGCTAGGGATTCCAGCAGGGCCAGTCTTCACTTAGTGCCATCCCAGCTCAGAGTGCAGCACCTACTACTTCTTCAGCCCAGGGTTCGTCTGCAGTGAGGGGTTCCCTTCAGTCCCCTTCTCCATCACCAGGTAGCTGTTTTGAGAGTGGAGAGTTTGGCCACATGAGGAGGCAATGCCCTCGACTTCGTAGGGGCAGGGGTCAGCAGAGGGATCAGCCCTTCTCTTCAGCACCATCTCAGGCTAGTAGAGGTAGAGGTCAGTCTTCTCTTAGTCGCCCCAGAGGTGAGGAGCGATCCAGTGGAGGCCAGGCACGATTCTATGCACTCCCTGACAGGCGTGATGCAGTTGCCTCTGATGCAGTGATTACAGGAATCATTTCTGTCTGTCACAGAGATGCCTCTATTCTATTTGATCCCGGATCCACATATTCGTACGTGTCTTCTTATTTTGCACATTATTTGGGTGCGACCCGTGGTAGTCTTGATTTGCCTGTTCATGTATCCACCCCCGTGGGTAATACGATTGTTGTGGATCATGTCTATAGATCCTGTGTTATTTCTATTGGGGGTCTGAAGACCCAGGTGGATCTGTTATTGTTAGGGATGGTGGACTTCGATGTGATATTGGGTATGGACTGGTTGTCTCCGTGCCATGCTATATTGGACTGTCATGCTAAGACAGTTACGTTGGCTATTCCTGGTATTCCTCAGATTGAGTGGCGGGGTTCGACTGATTTCGTCCCTAGCCGTGTTATTTCGTTCTTAAAAGCTCAGAGAATGGTTGAAAAAGGGTGTTTGTCGAATATAGCATTTGTAAGGGATGTTGGAGCTGAGTCTCCCAGCATTGATTCTGTACCTGTTGTGAGGGACTTTCCAGATGTATTCCCCTCTGAACTGCCGGGTATGCCACCGGACAGGGACATTGATTTTGGCATTGACTTGGTGCCGGGCACTCAGCCTATTTCTATTCCTCCTTATCGGATGGCACCAGCTGAGTTGAAGGAATTGAAAGAACAACTTCATGAGCTTTTGGATAAGGGATTCATTCGCCCTAGTGTGTCCCCGTGGGGTGCACCGGTGTTATTTGTTAAGAAGAAAGATGGTTCCATGCGGATGTGTATTTATTATAGACAATTGAACAAGGTAACAGTGAAGAACAAGTACGTTCTACCACACATTGATGATTTATTTGATCAGTTACAGGGTGCGATAGTGTTTTCTAAGATTGATCTTCATTCAGGCTATCATCAGCTGAAGATCAGGGACTCTGATATTATGAAGACTGCATTCAGGACTAGATATGGCCACTATGAGTTCCTTCTGATGTCTTTTGGGCTGACCAATGCCCCAGCAACATTCATGCATCTGATGAACAGTGTGTTCAGGCCGTATTTGGATTCTTTCATGATCGTGTTCATTGATGACATTTTAGTCTACTCCCATAGTCAGGAGGAGCACGCTCAGCATTTGAGCATTATCTTATAGAGGTTGAGGGAGGAGAAGTTGTATGCTAAATTCTCCAAGTGTGAGTTTTGGCTCGAGTCAGTAGCATTTCTGGGTCATGTGGTGTCACGTGATGGTATTCAGGTTGATCCGAAGAAGATAGAGGCAGTGCAGAGTTGGCCTTGACCGTCCTCAGCTACAGAGATCGGGAGTTTCCTTGGTTTGGCGGGGTATTATCACCGATTTATTCAAGGATTTTCATCTATTGCTTCTTCTTTGACTAAGTTGACTCAAAAGGGTGCACTATTCATGTGGTCGGATGAGTGCAAGGAGAGCTTTCAAAAGCTCAAGACAGCTTTGACCACAGCTCCAGTATTAGTGTTGCCATCAGCTTCAGGTTCATATACCGTATATTGTGATGCCTCGAAAGTGGGGATAGGTTGTGTATTGATGCAGGAGGGTGGAGTTATTGCTTATGCTTCTCGGCAGTTGAAGCCTCATGAGAAGAACTACCCTGTTCATGATTTAGAGCTAGCTGCCATAGTGCAAGAACTACCTTGTTCATGATTTAGAGCTAGTTGCCATAGTGCATGCCTTGAAGATTTGGAGGCACTATTTATATGGCGTGTCCTGTGAGGTGTATACCGATCATCGTAGTCTCCAGCATTTGTTCAAACAGAGGGATCTTAATTTGAGACAACGGAGATGGCTTGAGTTGCTCAAGGATTATGACATTACTATTCTATATCATCCGGGAAGGCCAATGTGGTGGCCGATGCTTTGAGCCGGAAGGCGGTCAGTATGGGGAGCTTGGCATATATTCCAGCTGAGGAGAGATCATTTGCTTATGATGTTCAGGCGCTAGCTAATCGGCTAGTGAGGTTAGACATTTCAGAGCCCAGCAAGGTGTTGGCTTGTGTTGTATCTCGGTCTTCTTTATATGATCGTATTCGTGAGCGCCAGTATGATGATTCACATTTGCTTGTCCTTAAGGACAGAGTTCAGCATGATGATGCTAGAGATGTCACTATTGATAGTGACGGTGTATTGAGGATGCAGGGCCGGATATGTGTGCCCAATATAGATGGCCTTCGTGAGTTGATACTGGAGGAGGCCCATAGCTCGCGGTATTCTATTCATCTAGGTGCCGCGAAGATGTACCAAGATCTCAAACAACATTATTGGTGGAGAAAGATGAATATGGACAATGTTAGACATGTCGTACGGTGCCTCAACTGTCAGCAGGTTAAGTATGAGCATCAGAGGCCTGGTGGCGTGTTTCAACGTATTGATATTCCCGAGTGGAACTGGGAAGGATCACTATGGACTTTGTTACTGGACTTCCTCGGACAGCGAGGAAGTTTGATTCAGTTTGGGTGATTGTGGATAGGCTGACCAAGTCAGCTCATTTCATTCATGTGTGTACTACGTACTCCTCGGGGCGATTAGCTGAGATTTTCATTCGGGAGATCGTTAGATTGCATGGGGTTCCAGTTTCTATCATATCAGACAGAAGTACTCAGTTTACCTCGTAGTTTTGGAGGACATTTCAGCGTGAGTTGGGCTCACAGGTTGAGTTGAGTACTGCATTCCATCCTCAGACGGACGGACAGTCCGAGCGTACTATTCAAATCTTGGAGGATATGTTGAGGGCTTGTGTTATTGATTTCAGTGGTTCATGGGCTGATTATTTGCCTCTCGCAGAGTTTGCCTATAACAACAGCTACCAATCCAGTATTTAGATGGCGCCGTATAAGGCTTTTATATGGGAGACGGTGTAGATCTCTAGTTGGTTGGTTTGAGCCCAGCAAGGTTATTGGGGATAGAGTTAGTCGAGGATGCTTTGGATAGGGTGAAGGTGATTCAGGAGAGACTTCGCACAGCTCAGTCACGCCAGAAGAGTTATGCGGACCGGAAGGTTCAGGATGTGTCTTATACTGTGGGTGAGAAAGTCTTACTAAAGGTTTCGCCGATGAAAGGCGTCATGAGATTTGGGAAGAAAGGAAAGCTCAGTCCGAGATTCATTGGCCCTTTTGAGGTCCTCAGGAGGATTGGAGAGGTGGCATATATGCTGGCCTTGCCACCCAGTTTATCGGGAGTTCATCTAGTGTTTCACGTATCCATGCTCCGAAAATATGTTGGCGACCCATCACATTGTTGGACTTTAGCACTATTCAGCTTGATGATGACTTGACCTATGATGTGGAGCCTATAGCTATATTAGGTCGTCACGTGAGGAGATTAAGATCCAAGGAAATTGCATCAGTTAAGGTTCATTGGAGAGGTTGACTCGTGGAGGAGGCCACTTGGGAGATCGAGTGGGAGATGCGGAGCAGATGTCCTCACTTATTTGAGTCTCCAGGTATGTTTCTTGACCCGCTCGAGGATGAGCATTTGCTTAAGTGGGGGAGAATGTGATGACCCGGCCCGTCATCACGGGAATTTCCACCCCGTTACCTTTCATTTATATTTTTCATGTTTCTATATCGGTGTTAGAGTCTATCGGGTGAGTTAGGAGTGATTCTGGTTGAAAATGAGGCAAATAGCCTTTTGAAATGAAGCTTGATTATGAAAAGTCAACTTGGAGTTGACTATGTACTTATAGGGCTCGGAATCAAAATGATTCAGTTAGTTCTGGGAGGTGATTTGTGACTTAGGGGAGCGATCGGAATTGAATTTGGAGGTCCGGTGTAGAAATAGGCTTGAATTGGCTAAGGTTGAATTTTAGCAAAATCCGAACGGTAGGTGAGATTTTGATCCGAGAATCGGAAAGGAATTCTGATAGTTGCAGTAGCTTTGTTAGGTGATTTTGGATATGTTTGTAAATTTTCAGGTCATTCGGACGTCGTTTGGTCGGGTTTTTGATAGAATGTAAGTTTCGGAAGTTTGAGTTGAAACCTAGGCTTGAATCGGCCTTAATTTGATGATTAGTGTGTTTGAGGGTGTGTTTTTATGATTGGAACAAGTTCTTATGATGATTTAGAGTAGAATTGTATTTTTTGTTGAGGTCCCGAGGGCCTCGGGATGAGTTTGGGAGGTCGAACGGAAGGATTGTGTTATGGGATCTGCTGCCATAAATTGCAGTAGTTATTCCACTTATGTGGATGGGGAACCGCAGAAGCGGAACCGCAGGAGCGGAGTTTGTCTCGCAGAAGCGAGAAAGGGCATGGCCGGACAATTCTGCAGAAGCGGATAGAAGAACGTAGGAGCGGGCTCGCTTCTGCGAATCTGTGGACTCAGAAGCGAAAGTAGGCGGCTGGGTGAGAATCATAGAAGCAGAGCGTTATTCACATAGGCAGTCTCGCAGGTGCGAGACCTGGACCGCAGAAGTGAATTGGGGCAGTTTAGTGATGGATCGCAGAAGCGACAATTTCATCGCAGAAGCGGACTCGCTTGTGCGAGTCCAAGTCCGCAGAAGCGGAAATTGTATCAGTAATAAAGTATCATAAGGTTAAAAATTTCAGAAATGATATATCACGCTAAGGCATTACCTAAGAGGCAATTAAGGGCGATTTTCAGAGGAAATCGAAGGGATTCTTCAGGTAATCATTCATCAACCTAAATTTCGTTATTATCTTGCTAAATTATGGAGTTTTAACCTGAAATTGGAAGAATTAGGGGTGTATTAATGGAGGTTTTTACTCTAAGCCTGGGTTATGGTAAATCATCGATTTGAATGGGCAAACGCAGTCCGATTTTGGTAAACGTTATATGCATGGGCTCGTGTTGAGATAATGAATCCGAATATGTGACTTTCGTAATTTTTCGAGAAGCGTACCAAAAGTCGGGTTTTGGAAACTTTGTAGTTTTTGGTATAATTT
Source organism: Nicotiana noctiflora (assembly GCA_032618575.1). Lineage (NCBI taxonomy): Eukaryota > Viridiplantae > Streptophyta > Magnoliopsida > Solanales > Solanaceae > Nicotiana > Nicotiana noctiflora. The sequence goes on from JASVEL010004921.1 coordinate 19,193, forward strand.
GAGTTGTTTTGTCTGGGTAATGTTCCATTGGCCCATTTTTATATATTGTTATTGAATTTGATCAGATTTTACATCTGTGGAGGCTGATTGTCGTGGCAAGGGCATCGCGGACTAGTCGTTGAGCCGAGTCGAGGTGAGTAATGGGTGTGGGTGATGACCGGCGGGTTCGAAACCCCGGTATATCACTTTGTGATGCTGTATTGAGGCGAGACACGTACTCTCCTGTGAGTGCGGGGTCGAATGTGATTGGGGACTATGGCTTAGTCCGACCAATTGATACTATACTGTGTTTTTGGCTATTATTGAGCCGGTGAACCTTCTACTTAGATGGTTGTGTACATTTTTGGCTGTGAGCCAGTTATTGGGATCCTGTGAGGATCGTTATTATTGTTTCTGTGATATTGACATGCTATTTTACTACCAGTATTGAGCTATTACTGTCATAATGGTTTTCCAAACTCTGGAATTTCTGATATACTATTTTCTACTGAAAAATGATAAAAGAGTTTTCAAATACTACTTTTGAGCTCGTGAGGCTGCATTGCATATTAGCTGACTGGTAGTCAATCGGACTGCACGCCGCAGCGTATCATGATATTGTGCTTGGGCTGTAGGAGCCCCTCCGGAGTCTGAACCCCACAATGAGCACGGGTACCCAAATGTATCGGGCTACGTGCCGTAGCGGTCATATTCATGCATTGCATTGCATTTAGCTATACATGTTAGCTGTTATGCTGTTAGCTGTTATGCTGTTTCGGATATTATTCATGTTGATACTGTTGTAGGGTATTTGTGTATAGCTTTACTTAGTGTTATATTGGGTATTCTTACCTTCGCTGTCTTACCCCTGCTTATTACCACTGAGTCTGGAAGTACTCACTTTACTCCCTACACCTTGTGTGCAGATCAAGGTATGTTACAACAGACTTGATCCCGTAGCGGCTTGGAGTTATTTTCTCGATAGTCAAGGTAGCTGCCGCGTACGCAGGACCCGACGCTCTCCATCTTATCTTATTTCCTATTTTTATCTATTTTCGCACTTGAGCACAGTTGTATACACTATTACACTTCATGTATTCTGGTAGAGCCTCATGACTTGTGACTCCTGGTCTATTGGGAGATTTTATCGGTTTAGGATGTGTAATCCCCGTATTTGGTTATTTTTATTACTATCGTTATATCATTGTCTATACCTTAAAGGGGTTGAATGTGAGCCGAATGCTCCGTGATTTCTGTTGATTGGTCGGGCTGGCCTAGCAATGTACTGGGCGCCATCACGACCGGGTTTGGGGTCTTGACAGAAAATAAAGAGGGAAATTGAAGAGGGTAGTTACTTTTCTGTTACCAAAACAGAAAAAACGGATTGGATTTAATATTAATATTCTGTTATTAAAATAAATATTTAACTACATTTCTGTTAATATTTTACTATTAACAAATAATTTGGTCCAAAAAGTTAATCAATCGATCATTTGACCAAATCCAAATCCGAATCCGAAGCCGTAGCCATAGCCGAAGTCGAAGTCGAGCCGAGCGAGCGACGACGACGACGATGCGAGGCTTGCTTTCTTCTCAACTCTTTAAGAGCTAGAAGAAGAGCAATTGATTATATACCTATAAAAAACCTCTTCCTCTTCTAATATGGGACAACACCCATTTACCAAGGAGGGGGAACTTGAAATTTCACTCAAAAAATTTCATTTTCCTCCATTTCCCATTCACCGTCTTTTAACTATTTAATATATTAATTAAATATCTTAAAAACCCAACAATCTCCCACATGAATGGGGAATAGCTATATCACGTAAGTATGAATGAAAAACTGTATGATTCGCAAGTAAGGATTAATTGCATCTGGATAAGTAGGTTTCCCTTTGAACTTTCCGTAGTGAACTTATGTCGGATATACTCGATCAATCGGTAGATTTGATATCTTTGAACCGTCTAACTTTGGTGTATACCTAGACAACCACAAGTCATACAACCAACCCTTAACCGTCTTTGGTTCTCATTGTTGTGTTCGTTTCAGCCATGAACACCACCTGGTTTCATAAGTGCGTAGAGAACTGGCCTTACAAAATTCTCCTTGAAGCGGCTAACACATCACACTTACATAGGTGATTCCTAAACGTGTCATCCCGTAGATACACTATTTGATATACCCCATATCAAAATTAGAAATCATTAAAAAGCCTTAATTCTTTATCCTTGGTACTGAACATTGTCTTATACGAGAATGGACCAAAAGTTTGTTAGACAATGTTGAACCGTCATAAATGACTTTGTTTGATATCCTTGAACCTTGATCTTGGGATCTCCAGTCTTCTTGGTAGAGTTACCACCACTATGACTTGTTCTTGGCTACAGTCTCATTCCTCTTGATGATTTCTCAACTACATCTCTAGTTAGGCCTTTTGTAAGCGGATCCACCACATTATCACTTGACTTTACATAGTCAATCGTGATAATTCCTCTAGAGAGTAATTGTCTAATAGTTTTATGTATTCGTCGTATATGACGAGATTTACCGCTATGCATAATGCTACCAGCCCTTCCAATTGTCGTTTGACTATCACATTGTATGCATATTGGTGCCAAGGGTTTGGGCCAAAATATAATATCTTTCAAGAAATTCCGGAGCCATCAGCTTCTTCACCGACTTTATCCAAGGCTATGAACTCATCCCCCATTGTAGAGCGGGCAATACAAGTTTGTTTGGACGACTTCCAAGATACCGCTCCACCAATGGTAAATACAATCCACTTATGGACTTGGAATCAGTTGATCCAATTTGCATCACAGTATCTCTCAATGACCGCAGGATATTTACTGTAGTGCAAAACAAAGTCCTAGGTATGTACTAAGTACCCCAAAACGCGTTTCATGGCCATCAAATGAGATTGACCTAGATTGCTCGTATATCGACTCAATTTACTAATAGCACATGCTATATCTGGTCATGTACAATTCATGATGTACATTAAGCAACCCAACACACGAGCATAATCCAATTGTGATATGCTTTGACCTTTGTTCTTTGCTAATGCAAGATTTACGTCAATTGGAGTCTTTGCAACTTTAAAGCCCATGTGCTTGAATTTTTCAAGTACTGTCTTGATATAATGAGATTGTGACAATGCCAGACCCTAAGAAGTCTTATGGATCTTAATTCCCAGAATTAAATCAGCAACTCCCTAGTCTTTTATATCAAACTTGCTAGTTAGCATACGCTTAGTAGCATTTATATTGGCAATGTCATTACTCATTATGAGCATATCATCCACATATAAGCAAACAATGACTATGTGATTTGGAACATTTTTAATGTACATACATTTATCACATTCAATTATCTTAAACCCATTTGACAACATTGTTTGGTCAAATTTAGCATGCCATTATTTGGGTGCTTGTTTTAATCCGAAAAGTGACTTAACAAGTCTACAGGCCTTCTTTTCTTTACCTGGAACCACAAACCCTTCTGGTTGTTCCATGTAGATTTCTTCCTCCAACTCTTCATTTAAGAAGGCTGTCTTAACATCCATTTTATGAATTTCAAGACCATAAACCGCAGCTAACGCTACTAAAGTTCGTATGGACGTAATTCTTGTAACTGGAGATTATGTATCAAAATCATCAAGACCTTCTCGTTGTCTATACCCTTTGACCACAAGTCTTTCCTTATATTTGTCAACAATGCCATCATCTTTAATTTTCCTCTTAAAGATCCATTTAGAACCCAACGATTTATTTCCCGGAGGAAGATCAACCAATTCCCATGTGTGGTTGTTCGATATGGATTCTATTTCACTATTGACTGCCTCTTTTCATAACAATGATTCCGAAGAAGACATAGCTTCATTAAATGTTTGAGGCTCATTTTCCAATAAGAAAGTCACAAAATCTGGTCCAAATTAAGTAGACGTTCTTTGACGTTTACTATGCCTTGGATCCTCTTGGTTAAGTGTACTTTCTTTTGTTTCTTCCCAAGGTCATTTAGATCCTTCACTAATCGACTCACATTCCTTTTTATATGGATATATATTCAAAGAACTCATCATTATCTGATTCTATAACCGTATTATTATGAATGTCGGGATTTTTTGATTTATGAACCAGAAATCGATATGCTTTACTATTAATCACATATCCTATGAAAACACAATCAACGATTTTTGGTCCTATTTTTACCCTTTTGGGTTTAGGAACTTGCATTATTTCCAAACACTCCCACACTTTAAAATAATTAAAGTTGGGCTTCCATCCTTTTCATTTTTCATATGGAATGGATTGTGTGTTGCTATGGGGTACTCGATTTAATATTTGGCTAGCCGTAAGTACGGCTTCCCCCCACAAGTTCTGTGGCAAACCAGAACTTATCAATAATGTGTTCATCATCTCCTTTAATGAACGATTCTTTCTTTCTGCAATCCCATTGGATGTGGGCAGGTAAGGGGCCGTTGTTTGTTGAATAATTTCATATTCTAAACATATTTGTTCAAATGAAGATTCATATTTACCACCCCTATCACTTCTTATCATTTTGATTTTCTTGTTAAGTTGTGTTTCAACTTCATTTTTGTGTTGCTTGAATGCGTCTATTGCTTCATCTTTACTATTAAGTAAGTAAAATAGCAATATTGAGTACTATCATCAATAAAAGTTATGAAATACTTCTTTCCACCGCCAGATTGTATTGACTTCATGTCACAAATATCTGTGTGAATTAAGTCTAAAGGATTTGAATTCCTTTCAACCGACTTATAAGGATGTTTAACATACTTAGATTCCACATATACTTGACATTTTGATTTGTCACATTCAAATTTAGGAAATACTTCCAAATTAATCATTTTCCGTAAGGTTTTATAATTGACATGACCCAAACATATATGCGATAATTCATTTGACTCAAGTAAGACGAAACTGAAATTTTATTATTATTTTCAACTACCATTACATTCAGCTTGAAAAGGCCCTCAGTGAGGTAACCTTTTCCTACAAACATTTCATTCTTACTTATTACAACCTTATCGAAAACAAAAACACATTTAAAACCATTCTTAACAAGAAGTCCAATAGAGACCAAATTCTTCCTAATCTCGGGAACATGAAGGACGTTGTTCAAAGTCACCACTTTGCCGGAAGTCATTTTGAGAAATATCTTCTCACATCCTTCAATATTGGCCTTTGAAGCATTTCTCATAGAAATTGTCTCATCGGGTCCAACATGAGCATAAGTAGCAAATGCTTCTCTAATAGCACAAACATGGTGAGTGACTCCAGAATCAATCCACCACTCTTTAGGATTGCTTACCAAGTTGCATTCGGAAAGCATGGCACATAAGTCATCAACATCATCATGCTTTTCAACCATGTTTGATTGACCCTTCTTCTTGTCTTTCTTTAGAGCACGACACTCCGTAGATTTGTGTCCGATTTTTCCACAGTTGTAGCAGTTTCAACTGAACCACTTCTTGCTTGGGTTGTATTTTGGTCCAGAAGCCTTCTTCCTCTTTTTGTTCTCTTCAACAATATTTGCTCCCATTATTGTTGAGTTTCCATGGCCTCTCTTTTCAGCAGCTTTATTGTCCTCTTCGATTCTCAACCGAACAATGAGATCTTCAAGGGACATCTCCTTGCGTTTGTGTTTCAAGTAGTTTTTGAAGTCCTTCCACAAAGGAGGCAACTTCTCAATCATTGTTGCTACTTGAAATGCTTCATTGATAACAAGACCTTCAATGAAACTTTCATTAGAAAAAATACTAAGCTTACTACTTTCAATATCAATATTAATTTGATTTATACCTTCAGCAAGGAGATCGTGAATAATCACTTGCAATTCCTGGACTTGGGTAATAACAGACTTGCTTCTAGCATTTTGTAGTCCAAAAACTTTGCAACAACAAACGTTTTCAACCCGGCATCTTCAGTTTTGTATTTCTTTCAAGCGCAGTCCACAGTTCCTTTGACGTTTCTACGCCACTGTAGATGTTATACAAAGCATCTTCCAGCCCGCTTAGAATATAATTCTTGCATAAAAAATCCGAATGATTCCATGCCTCAACGACAAGAAAGCATTCAGTTTCTAGAGTTTTATTGTACAAGACAGGAACATCTTCCCTGATGAACTTCTAGAGACTTAGAGTAGTCAAATAGAAGAACATCTTTTGTTGCCAGAGCTTGAAATCAATCCCGAAATATTTGCTGGGTTTCTCCGCTGGTGCCAATGCTGCCGGAGTCGTTCGGCTTGTTGACACATTAGCAGTCACCATTGGAATAGCTTTGTTCTCATTCTCATTAACCATTTCTGCAAAAGAATGACACAAATATTAAAATCACGCAGATTTTAATAGAATACAAAACCACAAAGATTTTACACTTCCAGAAATAGTAAAAATAAATACAGAAATATATTAAATTCCTTAAGCTTGTTACTACACTGTACTTGTAAAATAATTCTAGAAATATAAATAAATACAAACAAGAATGTGCACAAACAGAAATGAAGAAACCAAGTCGAGCCCACGAAATTCACAGTGTTTCCTCAAGGAATTTAATCTCATCCTAGTACCCATGGTTATGGATTACTTTCTCCTAGGATAGACCAAAATACACACTGGTGTAGTGGTACTTCAAACCCAGTGTTTCAGCGAACACAAAGTTCTGTAGCAAATCACACGTACTTTTGCTTTGTTTGATGCTAAAAGTATGCAGAAGAAGGAAAGAAAATTCAGAAAATCGTAGTGAAATTCTGAGCAGAATAATGTTGTATTTATAGCCAAAAGTTGGGCTGAAATCTGAAGAATCTCTTTAGAAAGGCTGTTTCTGCAAAACTTCCATAACATAAATGCCACTGCATAAATGGTTATTTACTCAATAATAAAGAGAGAAAATAAAAGGGAAATTGAAGAGGGTAGTTAATTTTCTGTTTCCAAAACATAATTCTGTTATTAAAATAAATATTTAACAATATTTCTGTTAATATTTTAATATTAACAAATAAATTGGGTCCAAAAAGTTAATTAATCGATCATTTAACCAAATCCAAAGCCGAAGCCGAAGCCAAGCCGAGCGAGCGACGACGACGACGACGCGAGACTTGCTTTCTTCTCAAATCTTTAAGAGCTAGAAGAAGAGCAATTGCTTATATACCCACAAAAAACCTCTTCCTCTTCCAATATGGGACAATGCCCATTTACCAAGGAGGGGGAACTTGAAATTTCACTCAAAAAATTTCATTTCCCTCCATTTTCCATTCACCCTCTTTTAATTATTTAATATATTAATTAAATATATTAAAAATCCAACACTTTTCTTGTGCAATTTCACAATAATCTTTCCTTATGCAACAATAGAAAATTGTTATTACCAAATAATTAAGGCAACATAATAACTCATTTAATACTCCAAAGAGTACAAGAAATCTATTATTAATGAGAGTAAACTAATTTTGTTAAGTTTCCTTGGGCAAGAAACGTGACAAAATTTATGCCACGACCCGGATTTTCCCCCAACATCGGGATCGTGATGGCGCCTACTCGTGGTAGCTAGGCAAGCCTCTTTATTCACACTATCCTATTTTTAACAATATTTCATATTCAATTTAACAACCAAAACCATAACCTTAGTTAAACAAGTGCGGAAGACTATAAAAATAGTAATAAGCAGTTTCAAGGTAAAATAATACTGAAATCCTCTACCCAAGACGAGGAGACGCCAACTCACGAACTACTACATGAATACTACACATAAAGTTCTGAAAGAAATATAACATAATCTATTTGTCTCGGAACAAGGAGACTACAACTAATGACATAAATAAAAGGAAAAGACGTCGGGCCTGCGGACGCCTGCAAGCTACCTCGGTCTCAAATATGATCAACTCCCATATAAAAGACCTACTGCTGCTGCTCCTGATCGAAACCTGGACCTGCGCAAAAACGCACAGAAGTGCACTATCAGCACAACCGACCCCATGTACTGGTAAGTGCCTGGCCTATCCCGGCGAAGTAGTGACAAGCCTAGGACCATACATCCACATAAACCTGTGCGGTTCCATATATATGCACACCACAAGATAACGAGGAATAACCAAGTAACAACGCAACAAGGAATGTCACAGAAGAACTTAATAGTTAACAACAATCATTAAATCAACGAGGAAAAACATGTATAATGAGAAACAAGTAATGTCAAGTCAATGAAATAGCAAATAAAGTGCACGGCATCACCCTTTGTGCTTTTACTCTCATCCTCACCAAATAAGCAAATAAAGTGCACGGCATCACCCTTCGTACTTTTACTCTCATCCTCACATCCATGGTACGGCATGATCCTTCGTACATGGTTCAATAACAAGGCACAGCATGATCCTTCGTGCATAATCAATAACATGGCACGACATTAACCTTCGTGCATAATCAATAACAAGGCACGACATTAACCTTCTTGCATAAACAATAAATCAAGGCACGACATCACCCTTCGTGCATTATCACTCTTCCTCACCCAAGTAACAATCACAGTTAAGGGCAGAGAATGAAAACAACAAATCATGAACCGTCCCGGCAAGGGACACAATAATCATTACAACAAAGTCCCGGCAAGAGCAATCAATATCTCACTTCACAACAAGTCCCGGCAAGGGAGAACAATAGCGATTCTACAACCCGGCAAGGGTTCAACAATTTATCTTCAAATATGTCTCACAACAAGTAACAACAACGACTCACGGTCATGCTAGACACCGGTGTATGGATGCTCGTCACCACAGCACATACACCGCACTCGATCACATAGCACATAGCACATAATCCTATTCCCTCAAGCTAGGATAGAACAAACACTTACCTCTAGCCTTGAAGTCCAAATTATGCTTCAATTATAGCTTTTTCCCCGAATTTTCGCTTTCAACTCGAATCTAATCACAATTGATTCCATTATATTAATAATCACTAATTAACTTGGTTTGAATGCTTAAAGATGGTTTTCTCAAAGTTTATCCCAAATTTTCCCAAAGCGCCCCTGGCTCCACGTGGTCGGAACTCGGGGTTCGGACCAACATCCGGTTACCCATTCCCCCACGAGTTCAATTATATGATTTGTTTCAAAATCGGACCTCAATCGAGGTCCAATTGCCCAATTCATGAAAAACCTAGGTTCTACCAAAAAACATGGATTTCTATCATGAAAACCTTTGATTCTTATTGAAAAACATGTTTAATGTTGTTAGGAATTGAAAGAATTAAGTAAAAAGTGACTTACAATTGCCTTGGAGTGAATTTATCCTTGAGAGCTCGTGTGTTGTGTGAGGGCTTTTGAAAAAGTGAAGAATGAACTGAAAAATTCGTTTAAGTATAGAATTACACAGCTGCGGATATCGCAATTGCGAACATTTGTTCGCAATTGCGAACGCTACAGGTCTGGGGCCTGCAGTTCTCGCATCTGCAAGACAGGTTTCGCATTTGCGAACCTGGCTGGGATAAGGGATGTTCGTATTTGAGACAGGAGCTTCGCATTTGCGAAGCCAGGCGGTTAATGGAGGGCCTCGAAATTGCGAGGTTTTGTTCGCAATTGCGAACCAAGCAGCCCTGGACACCCCTTCGCATTTAAGGGTTCGCATTTGCGAACCCAGCCTTGACCTGTCACCTTCACATTTGCGAGAAATTCTTCGCAAATGCGAAGCCAACAGCTGGGTGAAAAACCAGCAGTGCAAATATTCAAAAATTGATCCAACGGCCTATCAAATCTTTACCCGAGCCCCCCGGGCTCCCAACCAAACATGTACACAACATCAAAAACACATTACAAACTTGTTCGTGCAAACACATCGCCAATATAACATCGTTTTCATCAAACCAAGCCTCAAGTTCATGATTTTCATACTTTTGGTTTTCAAAAACTTTCAAACTTGGAATTCAAGGTCCAAAACATATCAAATGACATCCGAATGTCACCAAACTTTGTAGAAAGCACATATATAATATTTAGGACTTGTACCGGGCGTCGGAACCAAAATACGAGCCCGATACCATGGTCATTTAATTTATTTTCCTTTAATAATTACAACAAAAACAATTGCACATAAAAATTCATAACTTGGGCTCTAGGCCTCAGAATTTGACTCCAGACGCATGTCCAAGTCCCATATTTTCCTACGGACCTTCCGGGACCGTCCGATCTTGGGTTCGGGTCCGTTTACCAAAAGTGTTGACCGAAGTCAACTATATTAATATTAATATCATTTTTCTCTAAATTTTTCATAGAATTCATATTTTCTATCACAAATCTTTCCGGCTACATGCCCGGATCGCGCACGTAAATCAAGGCAACATAGAATGAGATTTTCAAGGCCTCGGAAGTGTAGAACAAATAAGGAAAGCAGGTGATGACCCTTTGGGTTGTCACATCCTCCACCTCTAAAACAACCGTTCGTCCTCGAACGGGCAAGAGAAGGAAATACCTGAGTCGGGGAACAAATGAGGGTAGCGGCTCCGCATATCGGACTCGGACTCCCGGGTCGATGCCTCAGGAGGCTGACCTCTCCACTGAACACGCACAAAAGTATAACTCTTCGACCTTAACTGTCGAACCTGCCGGTTTAGAATGGCCACCGGCTCCTCCTCATAGGATAGATCATTGTCCAATTGGACAGTACTGAAGTCTAACACATGTGTGGGATCGCCGTGGTATCTCTGAAGCATAGATACATGAAAAACTGGATGCACGACTAATAAGCTTGGCGGCAGAGCTAGTCTGTAAGCCACTCCTCCCACTCGGTCTAGAATCTCAAATGGGCCAATATACCTAGGGCTGAGCTTGCCCTTCTTTCCGAACCTCATCACGCCCTTCATAGGCGACACTCGGAGCAACACTCGCTCACCAACCATGAAATCTACATCTCAAACCTTACGATCCGCATAAGTCTTCTGTCTGGACTGAGCTGAACGCAATCTCTCCTGGATAGTCTAGACCTTATCCAAGGCCTCCCGAACTAAGTCTGTACCCAACAACCGAGCCTCTCCCGGCTCAAACCATCCGACTGGAGATCGACACCGCCTACCATACAACGCCTCATACGGGGCCATCTGGATGCTGGACTGGTAGCTGTTATTGTAGGCGAACTTTGTTAATGGCAGAAACTGGTCCAACGAGCCTCCGAAATCAATGACACAGGCTCGAAGCATATCATCTAGAGTCTGAATAGTCATCTCGGACTGGCCATCCGTTTGAGGATGAAAAGATGTACTCGGCTAAACCTGGGTGCCTAACTCCTGCTGGACCGCTCTCCAGAACCGCGAGGTAAACTGAGTACCCCGATCGGAGATAAAGACACTGGCACCCCATGAAGACGAACAATCTCCCTGATGTAAATCTCTGCTAACCTCTCCGATGAGTAAGAGACGGATACTGGAATGAAGTGTGCTGACTTGGTCAGCCTATCAACAATGACCCAAATAGCATCAAGTTTCCTTCGAGTCAAAGGAAGTCCAGTAACGAAGTCCATAGTGATCCTCTCCCATTTCCACTCGGAAATCTCAATCCTCTGGAATACACCACCAGGCCTCTGGTGCTCATATTTCACCTGCTGACAATTTAGACATCGAGCGACATACACAACGATATCTTTCTTCATTCTGCGCCACCAATAGTGCTGCCGTAAGTCCTGGTACATCTTCGCGGCGCCCGGGTGAATAGAATACCGCGAACTATGGGCCTCCGCTAAGATCAACTCTCGAATCCCTTCGACATTGGGCACACAAACTCGACCCTGCAATCTCAATACCCCATCATCATCTAGATTTACCTTTGTGGCACCTCCCCGCTGTACTGTATCCTTCAAATCACGCAAATGAGGATCATCAAATTACCTCTCACGGATATGCTCTAATAGAGAAGAACGAGCGACCGTGCAGGCTAACACCCTGCTAGGCTCAGAAATATCTAATCTCACGAACCGGTTGGCTAAGGCCTGGACATCTAGAGCAAATGGTCTTTGACTGACCGGAATGAATGCAAGACTACCCATGCTGGCAGACTTTCTACTCAATGCATCGGCCACCACATTGGCCTTACCTGGGTGGTATAGGATAGTGACATCATAGTCTTTCAGCAACTCTAACAATCTCCGCTGTCGTAGATTCAACTCCTTTTGCTTGAACAAATACTGTAGGCTCTTGTGATAAGTGTATACCTCACACGTCACACCATATAGATAATGCCTCCAGATCTTCAAGGCATGCACCACTACTGCTAGATCATGTACTGGATAATTCTTCTCATGTATTTTTAACTACCTCGAAGCATAAGCGATAACCTTACCATCCTGCATCAATACCGCTCCAAGCCCTGTACGAGATGCGTCACAATAAACTGTATAAGGCCCTGCACCTGTAGGTAGTATCAGTACTGGTGTTGTAGTCAAGGCTGTTTTGAGCTTCTGAAATCTCGCCTCACACTCCTCTGACCACTGGAACTGGGCACCCTTCTGGGTCAACCTGGTCATCAGGGCTGCAATAGAAGAAAACCCCTCTACAAATCGACCGAAGTAACCTGCTAATCCCAAGAAACTCCGGATCTCAGTCACTGAAGCTGGTTGAGGCCAATTCTGGATTGCCTCAATCTTCTTCGTGTCCACCTAAATACCTTCCAATGATACAATGTGACCCAGAAATGCCAGCGAACTCAACCAGAACTCACATTTTGAAAATTTGGCATATAGCTGATTATCCTTCAGAGTTTGACGAACCACTCTGAGGTGCTGCTCGTGCTCTTCCTGGCTATGGGAGTATACTAAGATGTCATCTATAAAGTCTATCACGAACAGATCTAAGTAAGGCCTGAACACCCGATTCATCAACTCCATGAATGTTGCTGGGCCATTGGTCAACCCGAAGGACATGACCAAGAACTCATAATGTCCATATCTAGTGCGAAAGGTTGTCTTAGGAATGTCAGCCGCCCTGATCTTCAGCTGATGGTAGCCTGACCTCAAGTCTATCTTTGAGAACACCCTCGCTCCCTGGAGCTGGTCAAACAAATCATCAATCCTCAACAGTGGATACTTATTCTTTATTGTCACTTTGTTCAGTTGCTGGTAATCAATACACATCCGTATTGAGCCATCTTTCTTCTTCACAAACAATACAAGTGCTCCCCAAGGGGAAACACTGGGCATGATAAAGCCCTTCTCAAGAAGGTCTTGTAACTGATATTTCAACTCTTTTAACTCTGGCGGGGCCATACGATAGGGTGGAATAGAGATGGGTTGAGTGCTCGGTGCCAGATCAATGCAGAAATCAATATCCCTATCGGGTGGCATGCCCGGCAGGTCTGAAGGGAAAACCTCAGGAAACTCCCGTACAAAGGGGACTAACTCAATAGAAGGAACCTCTGCGCTATAATCACGAACATAAGCAAGATAAGCTAGACACCCCTTCTCGACCATGCGTCGAGCCTTAACATAGGAAATAACAGTGCGAACAGAGTGGCTTGAGGTACCTTTCCACTCTAGTCGGGGTGATTCTGGCAAGGCCAAGGTCACAGTCTTGGCATGACAATCTAGAATAGCATGGTATGGGGACAACTAGTCCATCCCCAATATGACATCAAAATCTACCATGTCCAAAAGCAACAGATCAACACGGGTCTCAAGACCCCCAAAGATAACTACGCACGAATGATGCACCCGGTCGACTACAATGGAGTCGCCCACTGGGGTAGACATATAAACTGGAATATCCAGAGCACGGCTAGGTACGGCCAAATACGGTGCAAAGTAGGAAGACACATATGAATATGTAGACCCAGGGTCAAATAATACTGAAGCACCTCTGCCACAAACAATAATGATACCTGTAATCACAGCATCTGATGCCTCCGCCTCTGGCCCGGCTGGCAAAGCATAGAATCGAGGATCAACACCTCCCCTCTGAGCTACATCCCTAGGACGGTCATCAACTAGCTGACCTCTGCCTCTGGTTGGGCGGTCTCCACCTCTGCGGTCTCGACCTCCACCTCTATGATCTCTACCCCCGCCTCTGGCTGGCTGGGCAGGCTGAGGGTTAGTTGGAGCCTGAATCATGGGACGAAGGCCCAGCTGCTGAGTGTTGCCCGTTGCTCGAGGGCAGAATCTGACAAGATGACCTGGGTCACCACAACCGTAGCAACTCTTAGGATGATGGGGCCGCTGGCCCTAACGACCTGAATGGCCTCCGCGAACACTCTAAAGAGGTTGGGCACTAATAGGGGACTGATCTGAATACTACTCACGAAACCCACGATCGCCTGGTCCACCCTGTGATGCCTGAAGGGCTGAATGGAAAGGCTTGGAAGACCGGCCCCTATCAAAAGATTCCCTGCCACCGGAAGAAGAACCACTAAATCTGCCTGAATGACGAGACCTCTTATCTGAAGAATAACCACCTCCCCGAGCAAGAGCCATCACAACTCTACATGTTGCATTAACTGCCTCCTGAAAAGATATATCACTCCTAACTCCCATAGCCATCTGAAGTCTAATCGGCTGATTTAGCCCATCTATAAACCTACGGACCCTCTCCCTCTCTGTGGGGAGTATCACCACCGCATGACGTGCCATATCAACAAATCTCGTCTCATACTGAGTGACAGTCATAGTACCCTGCTGGAGGCGCTCAAACGGCCTCCGAAGTGCATCCCGCTGAGTAATAGGGAGAAACTTCTCCAAAAATAACTCTGCAAACTGATCCCATGATAAAGCCGGGGACCCTGCTGGTCGAGTCAAACAATAATCCCTCCACCAAGTCTTGGCGGATCCTGAAAGCCTGAATGTACAGAAGTCAACTCCATTGGACTCCACTATCCCCATAGTCTTGAGAATCTCATGGCAACTGAATAAGAAATCCTGAGGATCCTCTGATGTGGCACCGCTGAAGGTAGTGGTAAACAGCTTGGAGAACCGATCAAGTCTCCATAAGGAATCAGAAGTCATGGCCGCTCCATCTCCGGCCTGAGCTGTGGTACCTGACTGAGTGGCCACAACTGGCTGAACCATTGGTGCCTGAGGCTGAGGAGCTACTAGCTCCGGAGTACGAGCAATAGGAGTCTAGGCCCCTCCTCCAGCCTGAGAAGTGGCTGGTGCAACTAGTAATAACCCTGCTCTGGCAACGCTGTCCATAAAACCCGCTATCCCGACCAAAGCCTCCCGAAGATCCGGGGTAAATAAGGCCTCTCCTGGGACCTGA
The DNA here is from genome assembly GCA_032618575.1 of Nicotiana noctiflora. NCBI lineage: Eukaryota > Viridiplantae > Streptophyta > Magnoliopsida > Solanales > Solanaceae > Nicotiana > Nicotiana noctiflora. Next base: position 34,420 of record JASVEL010004921.1, read on the forward strand.
GCTGGGCCCACTGGAGCTGCTGGGACTGGAACCTCCTCGCCAGTCTCAATATGAGGCTCCACCTCTGGAATAGCTGCCGGGGGTTGAGTCTGCCCTTACCACGGCCTCCGATACGGCCTCGGCCCCTGCCCCTCACGGGAGCTGCCTGGGGCTTGGGCTGCTGGTTAGCGGACGAAGAAGTGTATGTCCTCACCTTCTACGAATGGACAGAGTAGAAGTTCAATCAGTATTTGAAGAACAAATCGCACGACAAGAAGGAACAAATGAGAGACTCTTTCCTAACTCAATAGACTCGGGAGGACAAGTACAGACGTCTCCGTACCTACCTCTTAAACTCTACTAAGCCTGTTCGTGAGTGGTGAGACCTATGTAACCTAGAGCTCTGATACCAACTTGTCACGACCCGGATTTTCCCCCAACATCGGGATCGTGGTGGAGCCTACTCATGGTAGCTAGGCAAGCCTCTCTATTCACACTATCTTGTTTTTAACAATATTTTATATTAAATTTAACAAACAAAACCATAACCTTAATTAAACAAGTGCGGAAGACTTTATAAAAATAGTAATAAGCAGTTTCAAGGTAAAATAATACTTAAATCCTCTACCCAAGACGTGGAGTCACCAACTCACGAACTACTACATGAGTACTACACATAAAGGTCTGAAAGAAATATAACATAATCTGTTTGTCTCAGAACAAGGAGACTACAGCTAATGACATAAATCAAAGGAAGAGACGCCGGGCCTGCGGATGCCTGCAAGCTACCTCGGTCTCAAATATGATCAACTTCCACGCAATCTATTTACTGCTGCTGCTGCTCCTGATCGTAACCTGGACCTGTGCAAAAACACACAGAAGTGTAGCATCAGCACAACCGACCCCATGTTCTGGTAAGTGCCCGGCCTATCCCGGCGAAGTAGTGACAAGCCTAGGACCAGACATCCACATAAACCTGTGCGGTTCCATATATATGCACACCACAAGATAACGAGGAATAACCAAGTAACAACGCAACAAGGAATGTCATAGAAGAACTCAACAGTTAACAACAATCATTAAATCAACGAGGAAAAACAAGTATAATGAGAAACAAGTAATGTCAAGTCAATGAAATAGCAAATAAAGTGCACGGCATCACCCTTCGTTCTTTTACTCTCATCCTCACCAAATAAGCAAATAAAGTGCACGACATCATCCTTCGTGCTTTTACTCTCATCCTCACATCCATGGTACGGCATGATCCTTCATACATGGTTCAATAACAAGGCACTGCATGATCCTTCGTGCATAATCAATAACATGGCACGGCATTAACCTTCGTGCATAATCAATAACAAGGCACGACATTAACCTTCGTGCATAAACAATAAATCAAGGCACGACATCACCCTTCGTGCATTATCACTCTTCCTCACCTAAGTAACAATCACAGTTAAAGGCAGAGAATAAAAACAACAAATCATGAACCGTCCCGGCAAGGGACACAATAATCATTACAACAAAGTCCCGGCAAGGGCAATCAATATCTCACTTCACAACAAGTCTCGGCAAGGGAGAACAATAGCAATTCTACAACCCGACAAGGGTTCAACAATTTATCTTCAAATATGTCTCACAACAAGTATCAACAACGACTAACGGTCATGCTAGACACCGGTGTATGGATGCTCATCACCACAGCCCATACACCGCACTCGATCACATAGCACATAGCACATAATCTTATTCCCTCAAGCTAGGATAGAACAAACACTTACCTCTAGCCTTGAAGTCCAAATTATGCTTCAATTATAGCTTTTTCCCCGAATTTCCGCTTTCAACTAGCTTGAATCTAATCACAATTGATTCCATTATATTAATAATCACTAATTAACTTGGTTTGAATGCTTAAAGATGGTTTTCTCAAAGTTTATCCCAAAATTTCCCAAAACGCCCCTGACCCCACGTGGTCGGAACTCGGTGTTCGGACCAACATCCGGTTACCCATTCCCCCACGAGTTCAATTATATAATTTGTTTCAAAATCGAACCTCAATTCGAGGTCCAATTGCCTAATTCATGAAAAAACTAGGTTCTACCCAAAAACATGGATTTCTACCATGAAAACATTTGATTCTTATTGAAAAAACTGTTTAATGTTGTTAGGAATTGAAAGAATTAAGTAAAAAGTGACTTACAATTGCTTTGGAGTGAATTTAGCCTTGAGAGCTAGTGTGTGGTGTGAGGGTTTTTGAAAAATTGAAGAATGAACTGAAAAATTCGTTTAAGTATAGAATTACACAGCTGCGGATATCGCAATTGTGAACGCTACAGGTCTGGGGCCTGCTGTTCTCACATTTGCGAGACAGGCTTCGCATTTGCGAACCTGGCTGGGACAATGGATGTTCGCATTTGCGACAGGAGCTTCGCATTTGCGAAGCCAGGCGGTTAATGGAGGGCCTCGTAATTGCGAGGTTTTCATCGCAATTGCGAACCAAGCGGTCCTGGACACCCCTTCGCATTTGCGATCAAGGGTTCGCATTTGCGAACCCACCCTTGACATGTCACCTTCGCATTTGCGAGAAATTCTTTGCAAATGTGAAGCCAACAACTGGGTGAAAAACCAGTAGTGCAAAAATTCAGAAATTGATCCAACGGCCTATCAAATCTTTACCCGAGCCCCCTGGGCTCCCAACCAAACATGTACACAACATCAAAAACATATTACAAACTTGTTCGTGCGATCACATCGCCAATATAACATCGTTTTTATCAAATCAAGCCTCAAGTTCATGATTTTCATACTTTGGTTTTCAAAAACTTTCAAACTTGGAACTCAAGGTCCAAAACATATCAAACGACATCCGAATGCCACCAAACTTTGCAGAAAGCACATATATAATATTTAGGACTTGTACCGGGAGTCGGAACCAAAATACGAGCCCGATACCGTGGTCATTTAATTCATTTTCCTTTAATAATTACAGCAAAAACAATTTCATAGAAAAATTCATATCTTGGGCTCTAGGCCTCAAAATTTGACTTCGGACGCATGTCCAAGTCCCATATTTTCCTACGGACCTTCTGGGACCGTCCGATCTCGGGTCCGGGTCCGTTTACCAAAAGTGTTGACCGAAGTCATCTATATCAATATTAATATCATTTTTCTCCAAATTTTTCATAGAATTCATATTTTCTATCACAAATCTTACCGGCTACATGCCCGGATCGCGCACGTAAATCGAGGTAACATAGAATGAGGTTTTCAAGGCCTCGAAAGTGTAGAACAAATGAGGAAAGCAGGTGATGACCCTTTGGGTCGTCACAATTTAATGGAAAGAAAGTTTAGGAATTTGTTTTGTTAAGCTTCCTTGGGTTAGAAACGTGAAAACTTTTAGGGATTTTTACATATATATATATATATATATATGAAACCTTTTTACCCTTAATGTTTAAGGTCTGTGTTTATTATATTTAAGCATTAATGTTTAAGGTCTGTGTTTATTATATTTAAGCATACCAAATTACCATTTATATACTATAATTCAAATTAGGAATATAATTAAGGGTTCATTTATATTATACATTAATTTAGGAGTGTATCTTCCCAGGAAAAGACGTTACCTATTCTTTTAGTATCGGTTACCCATCGTCTTCCTACTTTTCACTTGATTGACTCATCACTTCTAATAAAAGTAATTTAAAAATATACGTTATTTACGTTCATTGCCAAACCATGCAGACACACACAATAAATAATTAAACAAACAAGAAAATAAAACATTCATTTAGCTGTATTTTAGTAGTATTAAAAACCAAAAACTAACTAACAAAAAAGAAACCAACTAGAAGTGGTTTCGTCAATGCGAGCAGTTTACCTTTCATGCCAACAACTCCTCTTTCCTTACAGTTATTGTTACGTTTATCATGTTACATTTACATGTACTTGTTCATCTTCCTTTCCTTGTGTTTGATTGGGTGTTGTTGTAAATAATTCGTAATATATTTAGGAGTTTATATCTCAACTGTGAGGGATTTTGGTGCAGATTTAGACTTGGTTTTGACTGAATTTCAGATTGAAACTCGGAGAAGAAAAAAGAGAAGACATATTTCCAGAATTTGTAGATATTTTGTAGTTAAATTAGAAAAAATATAGATAAATTGTAGGCTATTTTTTGCAGAAGATTTTGTAGAAGCTTTAGTCGTTTGAGATTTGTGAAAATAGAAAATAATGCGTCTACAATCAGAATACAAATAATCTACAATTATCTACAAAATAGATACATTGAATTTTAATATCCAAATTCTCATTTCAATTGTAGCATAATTGGAATTTTAGACATAATTGTAGAAGATTTGTAGAAGTTTTAGTCTTCTCAATCTACAATTTATCTATAATTCTACAATTTAACTACAATTTATCTATAATTTCTGGAAATATGTCTTCTTCTTCTTCTTCTTCTTCTTCTTCTTCTTCTTCTTCTTGTTCTTCTTCTTCTTCTTCTTCTTTTCTTCTTTCTTCTTCTTCTTTCTTTCTTCTTCTTCTTCTTCTTCTTCTTCTTCTTCTTCTTCTTCTTCTTCTTCTTCTTCTTCTTCGAGTTTCAATCTAACATTCTGTCAAAACCAAGTCTAATCTTCACCAAAACCCCTCAAAATTAAGATATAAACTCCTAAATATATTTCGAATTATTTACAACATCACCCAATCCAAACAAATAATGATTTTTGAAAACTCAATTTTGAATTCAAAGCTTTCAAGCTTTTTAATGGCTATCAATGGTGGAAAATATATAGTAGAACAAATTTTTTCAACTTTGAGATCTCTTTTTTCATTTCAAATTTCGTATTTACTGTTGACAGAATCACACGCGGATTTGCTGCATTCATTTTAGCGCATTTTTAATGGTAAAATCTACCTATTTTGGATTGGTATATAATTTGTAGTAAAAATATGGACAACACGGGTAAATAACAAATTATGAATAGTTTTGGTAATAAGGTTTGATATATGATATACATAGGTAAAAATCCAAAAATTTTAACCTATTAATTAAGGCAAGTTTAATAACAAATGTAATTGAAGCAAAAATTACCAAAAATCCGAAAAATAAATTAATTAAGTGAATATTTTTAAATATTTATGAAATACTTAAATTACTATATTGTCCTCTAGGAACTATATGTTTTAAAGGGTAAAATAGGCCAATGATATTTCGCTAAGCACCTTCATGCTTTTAGTGTTATTGATTCGGTTCGGGCCGGTTATTTTATAAAATTTATACTTTACCAATTTTTTGGTTATTTTATTATATATAACTAAAATTAGATTTTTCAAAAGTGTCCCAATCACGTCGATTTCTCTTCGATATCGGTACGATTCGGTTAATTTTTGGTATTTTTTAAATGTCATGTAAAAGTCACTAATAGAAGTATAATGCAATATACATACTTTTATAGGACTTAGTAAAACTCTAGATATTTTTACAGTTTAAAAAGTGATAAATTAAGAAAATATGAAAGATGACTAGACTATTGATCTATCAACTAGACAACTATTCTACGACAGCGTAAAAGAAACTAAGAAAATACAAAAAAACAATATAATCACATGAGTGAAAAGATATTATTAACCAAGTTGGTATCTAGAATGAAGTCTTTTAACGATCCGGCCGGTCGTTTTTGGCATTTATGCCCCAATCCCCATTAACTGATTCCTCTAAGTTCATTTCTGCTATTTTGGTTTGCCGGAATGTTCGGTGTTAGGATTCAGAGTGTTTTGGGACACTTAGCCCCTAAATGAGAGCTTAAGTGTTGAAAAATGGTCCGTTGTCAGAACAGGGTGAAAACAACCTCGGAATGGAAATCCAATGGTTCCGTTAGCTCCGTTAGGTGATTTTGGGGTTGGGAGCGTGGTTGGAATATATTTTGGAAGCTCGTAGCTCATTTAGGCTTGAAATGCCGAAGTTTGAATTTTTAAAGTTTCTGGTCGGATAGTGAGTTTTTTATCCGAGGGTCTAAATGGAATTTCGGAAGTTGCAGTAGCTCTATAATGTCATCTGGGATGTGTGTGCAAAATTTTAGGTCATTCGAATGAGGGTTGGTTAGGTTTTTGATCGAAAGCGTGTTTTGTTGGAATTTGAAGTTCTTAGGCTTGAATCTTTGATTAATTTATATTTTCGGTGTCGTTTTAGCTGGTTTAAGGTTTGGTACAAGTTCGAATGATGTTATGAGATATGTCGTAGGTTTGGTTGAGGTCCCGGGTGCCTCGAGTGTGTTTCAGAAGCTCAACGGGGCATTTTGTGTTGTGAAAATTGCAGATTTTCTCTTCAGCTATTGCAGACCTCTTTCTTCATTGCGATCGCATCCCTTTCCATGTGATCACATAGTGTAATTTCAGAGGGGGAACAAATCCTTCTATGCGATCGCATAGCACTGATCGCGATCGCATAGTTCTGCCTTTTCTTCGCCGCGTTCGCATTCTATTCCCCGCGTTCGCATTGAATAAACTGAGCCGGTGGCTTAATGATCAAGTTCCTCTATGCGACCGCATATTATTTTTTGCTATTGCATAGGTCTTCCCCTCCCTCTTCTGCGATTCATGACAAGCACTACGATCGCATAAGCTATTTTCTGAGCCTTTAAAAATTACTCTACAGGATCACATCCCACATTATGCGATCGCATTGAACTAATCACTAGGCAATATTAAACATTTCAAAATCCGAGGGTTTGTTATTTTCTTCAAAATACAAGTTTGGGAGCTTTGATTTGGGAGAAATTTTGAAGGTTTGTCAAAGACAACAACTATAATGATTCTATACTCCCTCAAGCCTAAAACCCACTAATCTAATCACAATTTTCTCCTTAATTTTGGATTTTTGGACGAAAAATTGGGTGAAACTTCATTAGCTAAACTATTTCGTTTGAGTGGGCATTTTACCTATGATTTGGAAGATTATTATATGGTTAGACTCGTTAGAGTACGTGGGTTCTGAAAATATTAAAATTATTCAATTCCGAGATCTTTGCTTGAGGGGCATTTTGGTCATTTTACCTATTTTCATGCCCTAGCTTTAAATTTAATAGCGGAATCAGTTATTTGCAATATTATTTACGATGTGTAATTGAATTGAATAGATTTGGGCCCTTTGGAGTCAGATACTCGCAGCAAAGGCGTGGTTCCTAGTGATATTGAGTCGGTTCGAGGTAAGTGGCCATTCTAACCTTGTGTGGTGGACCTTTCCCCTTAGGATTTTTACTTGATATTTGAGTGCCTTGTACGTTAGGTGATGAGTGCGTACTTGAGTCGATTGATCAAATCCCAGTTTTTACTTAAGCTATGGAAATTTAGTTCTTATTCTTATTTGCTTTATTCTATTTAAAGTTATGACATGTGATATATTAGGAAAAAATATGATTAGCTGATTTGACTGGCTAATAGCTTATGTTGTTTTGATTGCACTATGTGAAGCATGCTAGGCTAGTTCTATCCGTTGTTTGTCTTTCGTATTTCATTCCTTTGTTTGTTTTTGCTGTGGTTGCGCACAAATGTGGGATTTCGGTAGCTCACCCCTTGTCAGTTTACTTTGGGACTACGGGTTTGATTCCCGGTAGATCCCCCAACACTTTTACTATGAGACTACAGGACGATATCCCGGGAGATCCCCCTATACATTGATGATTAGACTACGTGACGGTATCTCGGGAGATCCTTCAATTTGGTACATGAGTTGGACTACGGGACGACATCCTGGGAGATCCATTGGACAGTTGAGGAAAGGGGTACAGGACGGTATCCTCGGAGACCCTCATTGGTATCTTTGACATTGAGCTGTGTTTACTCTGTCTTTGTAGTTGTTACTGCCTCGTTGGCCTACCTTATTTCACTGTTGTATTTATTATATATGTCCGATTATTATACTGTTAATTATTGTTATTATTATATTTTGTCTTAGTAGGACCCTGACCTTCCTCATCACTACCCAACCGAGATTAGTCTTGGCACTTACTAAGTACTGCTGTGGTGTACTCATGCCCTTCCTGCGCATGTTTTTTTCATGTGTAGATCATCCAGGTACCTCTCAGGCCCACTATCAGTGAGGCAGGAGGACTACAGAGACTTCGAGGTTGATCTGTTGCGTCTGCAGACCGACGAGTCTCCCTCTTACTCTACCTATAGTACTTAGTTTTCTTCTTTCGGTTGTTAGATATTTTGGAGTTTTGGAGCCTTTATTATACACTTCTGGAACGTGTGTTGCCCGTGAGTTTCCGGGTTTTGGGAATTGTTTTAGACTTATGTTATTGAATTGTACATGCCGGGCAACATTCAGTACAGTTTCCTTTAGATATTTAATATGATTTTCTCAAATTTTTCGCAATTATTATATTTTTGCAATATTAGTCTTACCTGGTCGTGGGGATCAGGTGCCATCATAACATGTTCACGGTTGGTGAACCATGGTCGTGGCAAGTTGGTATCACGAGCTCTAGGTTAATAAGAGTCACGGAACACAAGCCGGTTTATTAGAGTCTCGCTAATCGGTATGGAGACGTCTGTATTTATCTACGAGAGGCTATGTAACTATTTAGGAAAAGTCTTCATTTCATTTGAATTCCTTGTCGTGCGATATTTTTGACATCAATTCTAAACTTCTGTCTTCTATTATCTCACAGATGGTGAGGGCACGTGCTACACGAGATGACTAGGAACCTGTGTCCCCTGCTGCAGCCGTCAGAGGGTGGGGTCGGGGCCGTGGTAGAGGTCGGGGACGAGCACGCGGTGCATCTAGAGCACCCATACGAGCTGTCGTCGAGGTACACCACCAGCAGATCCAGTCAGAGCTCAAGCACCTGGTACACCTACCACTGCCACTATTACTCTAGCGCTATAGAAGACTTTGGCTCAGTTCATGAGCATGTACACCACCTTAGCTCAGGCAGGGTTGCTTCCCTTTACTGTAGCCACATCTCAGGCCGGGGGAGGAGCACAGACTCCAGCTGTCCGCACTCTTGAGCAGCGAGTGTAGGTTTAGCAGGCTCCCGAGATTATTCTCGCACCGCCTGTAGCACCAGTTCAGGCCGAGGGTTGGTAAGCTGCTTCCGAGGATGAGCACCGGAGACTTGAGAGGTTTAAGAAATATGATACCCCTGTGTTCAGTGGACTAGCATCAGATGATGCCTTGGTATTTTTGAAGGAGTGTTATCGTATTCTTCGTACTATGGGCATAGTTGAGTCCAGCGGAGTTTCTTTTACTGCCTTTCAGCTTTGTGGAGCCGCCTATGATTGGTGGCGTACTTATGAGTTAGACAATCCAATCGAGGATGATCCATTGATTTGGACCAAGTTCTCGAACATGTTTATGAGAGATTTTATTCCCAGAGCCTCAGGGATTCAAGGCGCGCGGAGTTTGAGCACTTGGGCCAGGGTGCTATGACAGTTTTAGAGTATGTCGTCCGTTATACCAGGTTGGCCAGGCATGCACCACCTTGGTTTCCACAGTTCAGGAGAGAGTTCAGAGGTTCATCGAGGGCCTTATCCTGCCCATTAGGTCTAGCATGGCTCGAGATTTGGAGATGGATATTCCTTACCAGCAGGTAGTGAGCATTTTGTAAGAGGATCGAGGGTATGCTCGTAGGGAGCAAGGGGAGAGGGAGGCCAAGAGTCTCGAGAGTCGAGTCACTACTCTGGTTCTCGTACCCCATCAGCAGGTCGTTATGGTAGAGGTTATTCTGTCTACCATGTGCATTCAGCTTTACCAGCAGCCGGTAGTACTCCAGTTTCGCCTACACCTCAGGAGCCTTATTATGCGCCTCCAGTTTCTAGCGCGCCTCCTGCGCGAGGTACTTCTAGAGGTCAGTCCTGCAGGCCTAGCCCCAGCCAACCACAACCACCGCATCCTCCCAGAGCTTGTTTTTGAGTGTAGCGATACACGTCAAATGGTTAGGGACTGCCCCATACTTGGTAGGGGTGTATCTTTCAGACTGCTTAGCCACAGCGGGCTCCTTAGAGTTCTCAGGCCATGATCAGAGCTCCAGCTGATACCCCATTTGCCCAGCCAGCCAGGGGCGGAGGCTCGGGAGATAGAGGTCGCCCTCGAGAGAGGGGTTAGGCCAGATGTTATTGTATTCCTATTTTTCTCCTCATTTCGGTGTGCCTCAGGATTCTTTGAGTGCACACGTTTATGTTTCTACTCATGTGGGAAATTCTCTTATTGTGGACCGCATTTATCAGTCATGTTTAGTTACTATTCGCAGTTTTGAGACCAGAGAGGATTTATTTACTCGGTATGGTTGACTTTGATAATATTCTGGGCATGGACTAGTTGTTGCCCTATTATGCTATTCTTGATTGTCACGCCAAGATCGGAATGTTGGCTATGCCAGGTATTTCGTGTATTGAGTGGAGTGGTACTTTAGATCACAATCCCATCAGAGTTGTATCTTTTCTTAAAGCTCAGTGTATGATTGAGAAGGGGTGTACTGCGTATTTAGCTTATGTGAGAGATGTCAGTGTTGATACCCCTTTTGTTGGTTCAGTTCCAGTGGTACGGGATTTCCACAATGTGTTTCCAGCTGATCTTCCAGGCATGCTGCCCGATAGAGACATTGATTTCAGCATTGATCTGTTTCCGGGAACTCAGCCCATTTCCATTCCTCCGTATTGCATGGCTCCTCCCGAGTTGAAGGAGTTGAAGGATCAATTGCAGGAATTGCTTGGTAAGGGTTTTATTCGGCCCAATGTTTCACCGTGGGGTGCTCCTTTCTTGTTCGTGAAGAAGAAGGATGGTTTTATACGTATGTGCATTGGTTATCCGATTGAACAAAGTTACGATAAAGAACCATCATCATTTGCCTCGTATTGATGATCTGTTTGACCAGCTTCAGGGTACACATGTGTTTTCCAATATTGATTTGTTGTCAGGTTACCATTAGTTGAAGATTCGGGAGTCAAATATCCCAAAGACTGCCTTTAGGACTCAGTATGGTCATTACGAGTTCCTCGTTATGTCATTTGGGCAGACTAATGCCCCATCAACTTTTATGCATTTGATACACAGTACATTTAGGCCATATCTTAACTCATTCATTATTGTTTCCATTGATAGTGTTCTCGTGTATTCCCGGAGTTGGGAAGATCATGAGCAGCACCTGAGGAAAGAGCTTCAGACCCTAAGAGAGAAAATTCTCAAAATGTGACTTCTGGTTGAGTTTCGTGGCATTTCTATGCCACGTGGTATCGAGTGAGGGCATTTGGGTGGATTCAGAGAAGGTGTAGGCCGTGCATAGTTGGCCCAGGCCCTCTTCAGCTACAGGGATTCGTAGTTTCCTTAGCTTGGCGGGTTATTACCATCGCTTTGTGGAGGGGTTTTCATCGATTGTTGCCCCTATGACTAGATTGACCCAAAAGGGTGCCCCAGTTCAATGGATAGAGGAGTGTGATGTGAGCTTTCAAAAACTCAAGACAGCTTTGACTTCGGCACCAATCTTGATGCTGCCTACCGGTTCGGGGTCTTATACAGTTTATTAGGATGCTTCACGGGTTGGACTTGGAGCGTTATTGATGCAGGATGGTAGGGTGATTGCCTACACGTCCAGACAGTTGAAGATACTTGAAAAGAATTACCCTATCCACGACCTTGAGTTAGCTGCTATTGCTCATGCCTTGAAGATCTAGCATCATTGTTTATATGGGGTGCCTTGTGAGATCTATACCGACCATCAAAGTTTGCAACACTTACTCAAGCAGAAGGACCTAAATATGCGTCAGAAAAGATGGTTAGAGTTGTTGAAGGATTATGATATCACTATTCTGTATCACCCGGGCAAGGCCAATGCGGTGGCAGATGCCTTGAGTCGCCGGGCAGAGAGTTTGGGTAGTTTGGCATATTTACCAACTTTAGAGAGGCTGATGGCAATGGATGTTTAGGCCCTGGCCAACTAGTGTGTGAGATTGGATCTCTCGGAGCCTAGCCAGGTTCTATCCTGTGTGGTTTCCCGGTCTTCCCTATTTGACCGTATCAGGGAGCGACAGTATGATGACCCTTATTTGCTTGTCCTTCAGGACAGAGTCCAGCATGGAGATTCCAGAGATATGACCATCGGGGATGATGGGGTATTGAGGATGCAGAGTCGGATTTGTGTGCCCCATATAGATGGTCTTTGAGAGTTAATTCTAGAAGAGGCACATAGTTCGCATTATTCCATCCATCCGGGTGCCGCGAAGATCTATCAGGACTTTAGGAAACACTATTGGTGGAGGCAGAAGAAGAATGATATAGTTGATTATGTGTCTAGATGCCTAAACTGCCAGCAGGTGAAGTATGAACCCATGCGTCCGGGTGGGTTGCTTCAGCAGATAGAGATTCCGGAGTAGAAGTGGGAACATATGATCATGGACTTTTTATCTAGACTTCCACGGACCTTGAAGAAGTTTGATTACATTTGGGTCATAGTGGATCGGTTGACCAAGTCCACTCATTTCATTCCTGTGTGTACCACTTATTCATCAGAGTGGTTGACGGAGATTTATATCAGGGAGATCGTCCATTTGCATGGTATTACATTTTCTATCATCTTAGACAGAGGTACTCAATTTACATAGCGGTTCGGGAGAGCCGTGCAGCAAGAGGTAGGTACTCGAGTGGAGTTAAGCACAACATTTCACCCCAGACGAATGGACAGTCCGAGCGCACTATTCAGATTCAAGAGGACATGCTCTGTGCGTGATTGAGTTCGGAGGGTCTTAGGATCATTTCTTGTCATTGGTGGAGTTTGCTTATAACAACAGTTAGTCCATCATTCAGATGGCACTGTATGAGGCTTTATATGGTAGGATGTGTAGATCTCCAGTGGGTTGGTTTGAGCCCGGTGAGGCCAGGCTATTGGGTATAGAGATGGTTCAGGATGCATTGGAGAAGGTTAAGGTGATTCAAGATAGACTCTGTATAGCCCAATCCAGACAGAAGAGTTACGCAGACAAGAAGGTTTCTGATGTTTCATATATAGTTGGTGAGTGGGTTCTGCTTCGGGTCTAGCTTATGAAAGACGTCATGAGGTTTTGGTAGAAAGGAAAGCTGAGTCCGAGGTTTATTGGCCCGTTTGAGATGTTGAGATGAGTTGGGGAGGTTGCTTATAAGATTGCCTTACCTCCCATCCTAGCTGGAGTTCATCTGATATTTCATGTTTCTATGCTCTGGTGGTATTACGGTGATCCGTCCCACGTATTGGATTTCAGTTCAGTCTAGCTGGACAATGATCTATCCGATGTTGCGGAGACAGTGGCTATTTTGGACAGGCAGATCAGAAAGTGGAGGTCAAAGAACATTGCTTCGGTAAAGGTTCAGTGGCGGGGTTAGCCGGCCAAGGAGGTGACTTGGGAGACCGAGCAGGATATGCGCAACCAGTACCCTCATCTTTTCACTACTTTAGGTATGTTCTCTATGCTCGTTCGAGGACGAAGGAATGTTTAAGTGTAGGAGAATTAATGACCCGTCCAGTCATATTTGGAATTTATGCCTCGATCCCCCATTAACTACTTTCCCTAAGTTCATTTCTGCTATTTTGGTTTGTTGGGACGTTTGGTGTTAGGATTTGGAATGTTTTGGGACACTTAGTCTCTAAATGAGAGCTTAAGTGTTAAAATATAGTCCATAGTCGAAACAGTGTGAAGACGACATTGGAGCGGAAATCCAATGGTTCTGTTAGCTAGTTAGGTGATTTCGGGGTTGGGAGCGTGTTCAGAATGTATTTTGGAAGCTCGTAGCTCATTTAGGCTTGAAATGCCGAAGTTTGAATTTTTTTAGTTTTCGGTCCGATAGTGATTTTTTGATCTGAGGGTCCGAATAGAATTTCGAAAGTTGCAGTAGCTCCGTCATGTCATTTGGGATGTGTGTACAAAATTTCAGGTCATTCGGACAAGGTTTGGTTAGGTTTTTGATTGAAAGCGTATTTTGTTGGAATTTGAAGTTAGGCTTGAATCTTTGATTAATTCATGTTTTCGGCATTGTTTTAGGTGGTTTAAGGGTTGGTACAAGTTTGAAAGATGTTATAGGATATTTCTGTTGGTTTGGTTGTGGTCCCGGGGGCCTCAGGTGTATTTCGGATGCTCAACGGGGCAGTTTTATGTTATGAAAATTGCAGATTTTTTCTTCAGCTGTTGCAGACCTCTTTTTTCATTGGGATCGCATAGATGCGATCACATAGTGCAATTTAAGAGGGGGGACTAATCCTTCTATGCGATCGCATAGCACGGATCGGGGTCGCATAGTTCTGCCTTTTCTCCTCCGCGTTCGCATTCTATTCCCCGAGTTCGCATTGAATAAATTGAGCCGGTGGCTCAATGATCAAGTTCCTCTATGCGACCACATTGTATTTCTCGCGATCGCATAGGCCTGCCCCTCTCTCTTCTGCGATCGCATGACCAGCATTGCGATCGCATAAGCTATTTTCTGAGCTTTTTAAAATTACTCTACGCGATCACATCCCACTTCATGCGATCGCATTGAACTAATCACTAGGCAGTATTAAACATTTTAATATCAGAGGGTTTACCATTTTCTTCAAAATACAAGTTTGGAAGCTCTGATTTGGGAGAAATTTTGAATGTGTTTCAAAGACAACTACTCGGTAATGATTCTCTACTCCCTAAAGCCTAAAACCCACTAATCTAATCACAATTTCCTCCTTAATTTCGGATTTTTGGATTAAAATAATTAGGTGAAACTTTATCAGCTAAACTATTGAGTTTTGAGTAGGCATTTGACCTCCAATTTGGGAGATTTTTATATGGTTAGACTCTTGAGAGTACGAGGGTTCTGAAAATATAAAAATTATTCGATTCCGAGACATTGGTTGGAGGGGCATTTTGTTTATTTTGCCTATTTTCGCGTCACAGCTATAAATTTGATAGTGGAATCAGTTGCTTGCAATATTATTTATGAATAGAAATTGAATTGAATAGATTTGGTCCATTTAGAGTCGGATACTTGTGGCAAAGGCGTGGTTCCTAGTGATATTGAATCGGTTCGAGGTAAGTGGTTTGTCTAACCTTTTGTAGGGGACCTTTCCCCTTAGGATTTTTACTTGATATTTGAGTGACTTGTACGTGAGGTGACGAGCGCGTACTTGAGCTGATTGATGAAATTCCGGGTTTTACTTAAGCCATTGAAATTTAGTTCATATTCTTATTTGCTTTATTCTATTTGAAGTTATGACTTGTGCTAGATTAGGAAAAAGCATGTTTAGCTGAAATTGTTTAAGTTGTTTTGACTGCACTACGTGAAGCATGCTAGGCTAGTTCTAACTGTTATTTGTCTTTCGTATTTCATTCCTTGGTTTGTTTCTAGCTGTGGTTGTGCATTTACATTGGGACTACGGATGTGGGATTCCGGTAGCTCCCCCTTGTCTGTTTACTTTGGGACTACGAGTTCGATTCCCGGTAGATCCTCCTACACCTTTACTTTTGGACTACGGGACGGTATACCGGGAGATCCCCACGCACATTGATGATTGGACTACGGGACGGTATCCCAAAAGATCCTTCGATTTGGTACATGAGTTGGACTACGAGACGGTATCCCGAGAGATCCACTGAATAGTTGAGGAAAGGGCTATAGGACGGTATCCTGGGAGACCCTCATTGGTATATTTGACATTGAGATGTGTTTACTCTATCTTTGTAGTTGTTACTGCCTCGTTGACCAGCCTTATTTCACTACTGTATTTATTATTTCTGTCAGATTATTATACGTTTAATTATTGTTATTATTATATTTTATCTCAGTAGGGTCCTGACCTTCCTCGTCACTACCCAACCGAGGTTAGCCTTGGCACTTACTAAGTGCCGCTGTGGTGTACTCATGACCTTCTTGCGCATATTTTTTTCATGTGTAGATCATCCAGGTACCTCTACTCAGGCTGACTATCAGTGAGGCATGAGGATTACAGAGATTTCAAGGTAGATCTACTGTGTCCGCAGACCGACGAGTCTCCCTCTTACTCTATCTATAGTACTTAGTTTTCTTCTTCCGGTTGTTAGATATTCTGGAGTTTTGGAGCCCTTATTATACACTTCTGTAGCCTGTGTTGCTCGTGAGTTTCCGGGTTTTGGGAATTATTTTAAACTTGTGTAATTGAGTTGTATATGCCGAGCGGCATACAGTACAGTTTCCTTTAGATATTTAATTTGATTTTCTCTATTTTTCTGCAATTATTATATTTCTGCAATATTAGGCTTACATGGTCGTGGGGACCGGGTGCCGTCATGACATGTTCACGGTTGGTTAACTAAGTCGTGACAAGTCTATAGAAGATTAAGCATGCAAAAAGATAAATCTAAATCATGCGAAAGTAAAATATTTAATACATTGTAGTTTGATACTAATGATCGCTACAGTACCTCGTTTCTTGCAAGTTAATATGCTAGACATAATTTAGTTTCAATAGAAGTAGCATAATAGGTTTAAAAATTATGATTTTGAGTTTTATTACTTGTTTGCTTGTAACCGCTTCATAATTCCAAGGCTTAAGAAATCTTTTAATATTTTATTATTTTTAAACTTAATACATAAATATATTTTTCATATTGTAAATTTATTTTGTACGGTCGATATTTTCTCGGTTTACTTTCATAAATAAAAATATACCATAATTATCGGCACAATTATAGAGTTATATAAAAAAATACGATTTTATTAAAAGAAACATAAAATCAATCGATACAGGTTCGATCGATTTAGTCGATTTTTATACCTTTAATTATAGCCTTATTCCAGATTTAGAAAACTATTTGCTTCTTGTTTATTCCTTTTGTTTTCAAGTGAAACACTAGTTTTCCAGGATATGTTAATAATATTCTGTTGTTTTTTCTTTTTGACTAGAAGGAAGGATACTGCCAAAGTGTTCCATATTTCTGGGGATTTTAGGCTCTGATTTTTGTCAACAGCAACTCCATATTTTAGGCCTATTATTTTGACTAAAACTCTCAACTTAATTAGTGTAGCTATCTTGAAAGTTCAATCAGACTCTAATGGGGCGGTGATTCAAACTTCTGTCATGTCTTAAATATCTTATAAAGCAATTTTTTTTCTTTTATTTTGTTGAGTGATTCCTGCTGTAATGATTAATATCTTAATTGGCAAAACAGAAAATTGAGACACGCAAGTGATAAATTAAAAAAAAAAAAAAAATTTAAAGTTTCTTTTATTTTGTTGCCTCTTGTGGACGCCTTTAGTAGGGTCTTTCATGTGTGGATGATATATTTTTGTAGAAGAAAGGGTTAATCTTTAACTTAGAAAGAAATTAAATGTTTTATGTACCTTAGCTTGACCCCAGCCAAGCCTATGCAATTTAGAGTCTTTATGTTAAATGGCTTGTTTCCTTGTTCGAGATAGGCAGTTCAATTTCTTCCTTTATAATAGTTCTTAAAATAAATTTCATATTACATATCTAGATATGCTGCAAATCAAATGTAAATAAACAACCGTTTTAGCTTTTTTATATGTGAATTTTTCTAGTTCACCACATCTTGTGGCGGATGTAGTCTTACAATACCAAATATCTGAATACAGTATTATTAACGAGTGTGTATGGGGTCGAATCAGATGTAATGTGAGTCGAGTACGTATCCCTAGATGACCGTAGATGTCGAATGATATCCTCTTTCACGCCCATACGACAAAAGGGAGTAACCGATAACTTTTGAGTCAAACAATTTGGCGCCGTCTGTAGGGATTTCGAGAATCAAACTCGTAGTATACATCCAAAAGATCCGATCATCAGAAAGAACCCAGAAATGGCCGAAAACAACACCTGATCCAAAGCCATAATGGAAGTCACCACCAACCTCTTGAGTTCCATGAATGAGGCCAGTGGTAGTGCTGCCAACAACGCCACCCCTGATATCACACCCGAGGCGGAAGTCTCACCTTCCCCCTTCGGGAATCCTGCAACCCTGCAGGAAAGAGACACCTCCAATTCAAGAGAAACAACCCCAGCGGTCAAGAAATTACTGGAGGAATGGCTAACCAGCACCCTGAGCGGCTTAGTGTAAAAGCCACCGCGGGGTTATGAAAATGCAGCACCAACAACAAGCAACACTGCCGCAGCAGACGAGCAAGAAGGAACACGAACCAACAGCCAACCCATCGAAACGCAAACACACGACGACACGTTGGCCTCCATTCTGAGAAAGATGGAAGAAATGGAAAACGAAAATCAGGCCCTCCGTGACCAAATGAAGGAACACCAGGATAGAGTTGACAAGATCCCCGGAGCACCTAAAATGCTACCCAAACGGGACGTAGGAAGGTTTGTAGAGCAACCCTACTCCAAGGAAGCCGCACCCTACACCATCCCGAAGACCTTCAAGATGCCCCCTACCTGAGAGTGTACGACGGAACCACCGATCCCGAGGATCATCTCATCCACTATGTCACCGCCGTGAAAGGTAACGATTTGTCTAAGGAACAGGTACCATCAGTGCTGCTGAAAAAGTTCGGCAAAATATTGACCGGAGGATCCCTGACCTGGTATTCCCAACTACCCACCAAAGCAATCTCAACCTTCTAAGAAATGGCGGATAAGTTCGTCACAGCGCACGCCGGCACTAAGAAGGCATAAGCAAGGGTAAACGATATCTTCGCCGTCAGACAAACCACAGGCGAAGGCCTCAGGGACTTCCTCGCCAAGTTCAACAGGGTAAGAATGAGCCTACCGAACGTGTCAGAGGGCATGGCGGTAGCAGCTTTCCAGAACGAACTCAGCAGGGACAGGTCCAGAGCAACCAAAAACTGCTAAGCGTGCTCATGAAGTATCCCCCTAGGACGGGATAGGAAAGAGAAATGATCAATGAAGCGCTCAAGAGAAGGGTGTAGGGCGTTACAACCTGGGACGAGATCCATAATGCCTACTACGCAGAGGTATGGGAAGACGAAGAGGATCTTAACGGACCAACCCGACGGCTGACAGCAATACATCCAGACACAAGGAGAGATCGGTGGCATGAGACACGCCGGGAACTCCCCCCTCGCCCCAGCAAGGAACGACATCAGCCCTTACATGAGGTCTCCTCTTCCGCCCCCTCGCCATGCAGATGCACTACAATGCCATCTCTCCCCGCTCAGAAACGAACGAGGTACGCCCCCTTTACTTTCTTCACATAACTTCTATGTTTCTCCTTCAGAAATTATGTACGCACTAGAGAAGCTCGGGACCAAGGTGCAATGGCCTCAGAAAATGAATTCGGACCCTTCCACAAGAAAGTCAAATGTCCTGTGTGAATTTTACCAAGAACGGAGGCACAGGACCAAAGACTGCATTGGCCTATGAAAAGAAGTCGTTAGGATGCTAAACCAAGGATACCTGAAGGAGCTGCTCAGCGACAAGGGAAAAACTAATTTTTCACGCGGACGAGAACATTCCCGTGGACCTCCGAAACCACCCTCTCCGACACGTACGGTAAACATGATCGTCGAAGAAGGGAATGACGTCGCCATCAATCGTGTCAAATTCGCCAACACACATAGACTGAAGAGGACCATCTCCCACAAACGGTACGATGACCTCGAAGGAAGTATCACCTTCGATAAGTCTGACACCAACGGTTTATGTTTCCCTCATTATGATGCTTTAGTTATTACCTTATGTATCATTGATACGGACGTCAGGAGAGTCATGATTGATGACGTAAGTGGCGCCCACATCATCCATCCGAGAGTCCTCTCATAGATGGGACTCGAAGACAGGATAACCCCCCGCTGCATAACTCTAACTGGTTTTAACAATGCAGTGGAGCGCACATCAGGAGAAATGACTCTTACCCGTCCTCACGGGGGGATTCACCCTGGAAACCACCTTCCATGTGATGAACCAAGAGGCAACTTACAACGTCATCATCGGGCGCCCATGGATACATGCCATGCGAGCGGTCCCTTCGAACTTGTATCAAGTGGTCAAGTTCCCTCCCCCATGGGGAATATTCAGCATCAAGGGAGAGCCGCGCACAGCGCAAGAATGCTATAAAATAACACAAGACTACACCCACACCCGTCAATTGAGCGGGGCGAGCGCAGAAGCATAGGAATCAGCCATGTCGGGGACCAAAGCGGACCCGACGGCCGACGTCATCAGAGACCCAAATGTTGTGGAAGCTTGTAAAGCTACGGTCGAGGATCTCGACCCAGTTCAGCTAGATAGTGACTACTCCGAAAAGAAGGCGTACATCAGCCACGGGCTCACCGACCCGGGTAAGTATCATGAATTTCTGACTAACCATGCAGACACGTTTGCTTTTTCCCATGCAGACATGCCAGGGATCTCGCCAGATATCGCCACCCACAGGCTCAACATGGACCCACTACATTCGCCGGTAAGACAATCAGGAGAAAGTTCAACGCCGCAATCAATGAGGCAGTCCGTAAAAAGGTAGACAAGCTGCTAGCCAACGGCTTCGTGAGGGAGTCGAAATACCCACAATGGATTGCCAACGTGGTGATGGTCAAAAAGAAGAACGGGAAATGGAGGATGTGTGTGGATTTCACCGACCTGAACAAGGCATGTCCTAAGGATTCCTTCCCCCTCCCTCATATCAATCAACTGATCGACGCCACCGCCGGACATGAACTACTGAGTTTCTTGGACGCTATAACCAAATCCTGATAGCCGATGAAGATCAAGAGAAAACCACGTTCATCACACACCAGTGTACCTACTATTATAGAGTGATGCCCTTCGAGCTCAAGAACGCAGGGGCCACTTACTAAAGCTGGTCACTAAGATGTTCAAGGAGCAACTTGGGAAAACCATGGAGGTTTACATCGATGACATGCTAGTGATGTCGGCAAGGAAGGAGGATCATATCAACCACTTGCGAGAGGCCTTCGAGATACTGAACAAATACGGGATGAAGCTGAATCCCGAGAAATGCGCCTTTGGCGTGGCGTCAGGAAAGTTCCTAGGTTTTCTCATATCCCAAAGAGGGATCGAAGTCAACCCCGATCAGATCAAGGCCATCGCCTCAATACCTGAAACACTCAGCAGTAAGAAATATGTCCAGAAGTTGACAGGTTGAATAGCCGCCCTCTCCCGCTTCATCTCCCGGTCCTCAGACAGAAGCCACAAATTCTTTAGTGTGTTGAGAAAGGTTAATGGATTCCACTGGAATGACGAATAAGTCAAAGCCCTGCAAGAACTAAAGACATATCTATCATCGCCACCATTGATGTCAAAAGCAAAACCAGGTGAGCCTCTACTGGTATATCTAGCCGTATCAGAAGTTGCGATCAGCGCGGTACTGGTTCGTGAAGAAAAAAGGTACGCAATCGCCTATCTATTACATTAGCAAAACCCTAGTGGACGCTGAAACTCGATACCCGCACCTTGAGAAATTGGCTTTGGCACTGGTCATGACTTCCAGAAAGCTGAGACCCTACTTCCAGTGAAACCCCATCAGAGTGGTGACCACTTTCCCTTTGAGGAACATCCTGCACAAGCCCGAACTATCGGGTCGTCTCGCTAGATGGGCCATAGAGCTCAGCGAGCACGACATCACTTATATCCCCAGAACCGCCATCAAGTCGCAAGTCCTCGCCGACTTCGTGGCCGACTTCAGTGTCAAAATCTCACCAGAGGCGGAGAAGGAAGCCCTGCAAGCCACTTCAAACACCAACCCGTGGATTCTCCACACCGGTGGGGCCACAAACGCCTCAGGATCGGGACTGGGACTCATTCTCGAAGTTCCCACAGGCGAGGTCATTCGCCAGTCCATACGATGTCCCGAGATGACTAACAATGAGGCAGAATATGAAACTGTTATTGTAGGTATAAAACTAGCCATCAGGTACAGAGCTCGTCGACTGGTCCTACATTGTGACTCACAACTTGTGGTAAATCAAGTCACCGAGACTTATCAGGTCATGGAATAGAGACTACAGAAATACCGAACAGAGATCTGCAAATTGACAGCACAGCTCAACGAATGCTGCTTCGAACAAGTTCGTAGGGTGCATAACACCGAAGCAGACGAGCTGGCTAAACTGGCCACCGCCGCCACAAACCTGAATAAAGAAAGCACCGTCACCCTCCTTCATTCAACGATCGACCACACCGAGGTACTCTCTCTACATCTGACTTGGGACTGGAGCAATCAGTTTGTATCATACTTGTAGGATGGAAACCTACCACACGACAAAAAAAAAGCAATAAAGCTTCGCACACAAGCAGTGAGGTACTGTATAGTAAATAGCGACCTCTACAAAAGGACTTTTAGAGGACCCCTGGCTAAGTTCCTAGGCCCCAACCAGACAACGCTAGTATTAGAGGAGGTCCACGAAGGTCATTGCGGTGCTCATACAGGCAACCGAGCACTCGCGCGATGTCTAATATGGGCTGGGCACTACTGGCCCACCATGAAAAAGGACGCGGCAGAATACATTCCCCAATGACAAAAATGTCAAAAGTTCGCCCCTCTGATACATTAGCCAGGGGAACCCCTCCATTCGGCCACCTCACCATGGCCCTTCATCAAATGGGGAATGGACATCGTCAGACCACTACCCGTCGGACGAGGAAATGTACGATGTTTATTAGTTTTAACTGAATATTTTTTCAAGTGGGTGGAAATAGGTGCCTATGCCTAGATCCGCGAGCAAGAGGTCATCGTCTTCATCTGGAAGATTATATGTCGCTTCGGCATCACTAAAGAAATAACCTGCGACAATGGACGACAGTTTATAGGACAAAAACAACCGACTTCTTCGACAAATGGCGCATCAAAAGAATACTTTCAATGCCATACCATCCGGCCGCCAACGGCGAAGAAGAATCATCCAACAAAACCATACTGAACATTTTGAAGAAAAAACTCGAAGATGCTAAAGGATTGTGGCTCGAATTGCTGCCAGAGGTACTATAGGCGCACAGGACTACCCCTAAATCCTCCACAGGAGAAACTCCTTACTCATTAATCTACGGAACTGATGCCGTCATACCGGTCGAAGTCGGTGAGCCAAGCCTAAAGTACTCACACACGAGCGGAGAAGAGAATAACGCAAATCGACTACAAGATCTAGATGAAGCTGAAGAAAGAAGAGAAATGGCCCACATTAGGCTAGTAACCCAAAAATAGTAGATTGAAAGATACTACAACGAAAGAGCAAAAATCCGGCCACTCAAAGTAGGCGATTATGTGTTATAGGCCAAGACATTGGCATCCAAAGACCCTAACGAAGGAAAGTTGGGCACCAATTGGGACGGACCCTAATAAATCACCGCGGCAGCGGACAAAGGCTCCTTCAAGCTAGAAACCATGAATGGGAAGACGCTTCAAAACAACTGGAACATCTCCTACCTCAAGCATTTCCATTTCTAAAGAATATCCCCCAAGTCGTACTATTTTTACCTCATCCGAGTTTTGTCCCAATTGGGTTTTCTCGGAGAGGTTTTTAATGAGGCGACGAAGGAGATGCTCAGGAATGTTTAGAAGTTTAAATCAGATACACCAAGCGTACCGTCGATCGGCACGAATGGCGTATCACAAGGACTAGTGCTATAGCCATCTCCCATGTATGAAAGGCTACAACCATCTCCCATATATGAAAGGCTACGGCCATCTCCAATGTATGAAGGGCTATGGCCATCTCTCATGTATGAAAGGCTACGACTATCTCCACTGTATGAAGGGCTATAGCCATCTCTCATGAATGAAAGGCTACGGCCATCTCCAATGCATGAAGGTCTACGGCCATCTCCAATGTATGAAAGGCTACGACCATCCATAATTGCAAAAGGCTAAGGCCCTGACGGCGTAAGGAGAGACTACGGTTGCCTCAAATATACGAAAGGCTAAGGCCCTAACAACATAAGGAAGACCATGGTCATCCTTGACAAATGAAAGGCTACGGCCATCTCCAATGTATGAAGGGCTACGAACATCTCCAATGCATGAAGGGCTACGGCCATCTCCAATGTATGAAAGGCTACGGCCATCCATAAACGCAAAAGGCTAAGGCTCTGACGACGTAAGGAGAGACTACGGTCGCCTCCAATATAGGAAAGGCTAAGGCCCTAACAACGTAAGGAAGACCACGGTCATCCTCGACAAATGAAAGGCTACGTCCATCTCCAATGCATGAAGGGCTATGTCCATCTCCAATGTATGAAAGGCTACGGCCATCCATAAACGCAAAAGGCTAAGGCCTTGACGGCGTAAGGAGAGACTACAGTCGCCTCCAATATACAAAAGGCTAAGGCCCTAACAACGTAAGGAAGACCACGGTCATCCTCGACAAACGAAAGGCTACG
This sequence comes from Nicotiana noctiflora, assembly GCA_032618575.1. NCBI lineage: Eukaryota > Viridiplantae > Streptophyta > Magnoliopsida > Solanales > Solanaceae > Nicotiana > Nicotiana noctiflora. The sequence goes on from JASVEL010004921.1 coordinate 58,698, forward strand.
GCCATTCATAAACGCAAAAGGCTAAGGCCCTGACGGCGTAAGGAGAGACTACGGTCGCCTCCAATATACGAAAGGCTAAGGCCCTAACAATGTAAGGAAGACCACGGTCATCCTCGACAAACGAAAGGCTACGGCCATCCATAAACGCAAAAGGCTAAGGCCTTGACGGCGTAAGGAGAGACTACGATCGCCTCAAATATAGAAAAGGCTAAGGCCCTAACAACGTAAGGAAGACCACGGTCATACTCGACAAATGAAAGGCTACGGCCATCCATAAACGCAAAAGGCTAAGGCCCTGATGGCGTAAGGAGAGACTACGGTCACCTCCAATATAAGCATAACGGGTTACAACCCTAACATCGTATAAAAAGACTACGGTCATCTCTGATAAATAAAAGGCCACGCCACGCACAACACAGAAGTTACAAAAGAAGACATAAAAACACAGTTGTTCCCATGAAGTCATCATAAATCATCTTAATAAATTGCAAGTTTACAAAATAGTCTCGATTACAAAAAGAAAAAAAGTCATATGTAACCATCCTGGCCCCCATCACCTTCTTCCGCACTGGCCGCACTGTCATCGCGATCCCCATCACCTTCAGCTTGGAACACCCTATCAATCCAAGACCTTGTGCCCAACTGGTCCACCTCCGCAAAAGTACAACCTGCTTGGTCCGGAGAGTCGAGGTCATACCCACAAGCCTCACGTGTAACCCTGACAAGGCGATGCTAAGCTTCGACATCTGCCTCAGTGGCTCTACCGGTGGCCATCAGCTCCTCAAAAACAGTCTGCCTCACCTCAGCATATACAAACATATCATGAGCCTCACGAGACGTATCGCCAGCTGGAACAATAGTCTCCGCTTGCTGAAGGGCAGCCACCTCAGCCGTTGCAGCCCTGAGCTCGGCGGTAAGGGCATCAAACTTATAACGCAAATCTGCCGCCATCGCCACACGGCCCAGGTCTAGCTCTCCCTCCCGCTGCTGGAGAAGACTCTCCAATTCAGTGTTTCGGGCCACAACGAGCATCAAGTTTGCGCCCGCCCTCTCCAGCTGGGCCGTACGCTCCCGCAACTGATCCTCTGCCAGCTTTAAGCCCTCACGAAAAACTTGAAACTGAGGGTCCTGGGTGTAGAGATCTACCAACGTCTTATGCTTACTACGGTCCTCCCGGTATTTCTTCGACGCTTTTCTGAGGGCAGCATTCTTCTTTCGCTCCTGTCGGCCCCGCTCCACCTCCAAGATAAGGGTCTGTGAAAAAGGTAAAGAAAATATATAATTCTAAACGATACAACGCCTCAGGGCTCATAAGACAACTATGAAAAGCAATAACCAAGTCATACCTATAAGGCAGCGCCAACAACTCGGCGAGACAAATCTCTGTCGCTCACGACCTTCAAAGACTCCGTCTCGGCAGCTCCATACAGCAAGGACGTGTCCGCTGTAGCTTGCTCGCTATCCAGCAGCAGATTGTATCCTGTAGGGATCATGAGCCAACTGGTAAGACTTATCATCGCCATATCTACCCGGGCGTAATCCTCCTGCGACACATCTACGGGAGTAAGAGCCTGTCTGGGAGCAGCCCCATCCTCATCTACAGCTGTGCCAGCGACAACTGCATGCTGTCATCCTCAACACGCGGGGAAGCGGTACTTCCCGCAACCTCTCTCAAGAGGGCCACCCTCTCCGGTCGAATGGCGTCGCCCATAAAAACTGGCCTCGACTCGGGGCGGCGAGTAACCGCCTTCCTTTGTTCCACGACCACCCCCTTTCCAAGGAGTATTCGACACCTCTTTCTCTCCAAAGGCTCATCAGCCTTTGAAGCGTCCTCTTCAACAGGAAGAGGTGGAGGCAAAAGGCCCTCTCTGGATGCCGTCTCATTCACCGGCTCAACCACGGGACGAGAAGTCCCGGGAACATCCGCAAAGGTCGTCTCCCAAATTACAGCTCCGCCCCTCTAAATGAGCGGCATCGGAAACATTAGCACTATATGCCCCCACATCAGCTCGATCCCCCTCAGGGCGAACGACCTCAGAAGTGGTCTTTCCCACGTGAGCCATGAGTTCAAAATCGAAATCCGTCGACGAGGAAGTGGCGGCACGACGTTGCCTTCTCCGCGGTGCACTCCGGGCTGCCAACACAGTTATAAGAATGTCAGAAAACATGACATCTAAGCAAGATACGAGGTCACCAAATACAAAACCGCTACAATACCTGGGAGGCCATATTTTGCGGTAAAGGCAGACCACGTCCTACACTTCTCCGTGAAAGGGATCAACCGCCCCACCCAAGTTTTAATGTTCGGTACGGACTGGGGTGTACGCACCCTTGCTGCATACATGAAATATAATGAGATGATGTAAGGCCGAACAGGCATAAAACAAGTAAACGTAAAGGATAACACTTACGTTCGACATTCCATGCCTCATGAATCTGGCTGGGTTTGACACCAGATCCGAGGTTCGGACAAAGAAATATTTCAGCCAGAACTGACGATTGGGTTTGTCGTCCGTTTCAACGACCAGGCCCTTCGTCCCTCGATTCTTCAGCACGAGCATCGTCCCTCTCATGAATCCGGGACTGAACAGCTGCATCAGATGGTACATCGTGATATCTAAGCCGGCCCTCTCGGCATAAGTCATCAGAATACGGCATATTTTCCACGTATAAGGGGTAAGCTGAGCCGGACATATATTGTAGAACCGGCACAACTCTTCCGCCAACGGGTAAATGGGAAGGCTACACCCCATTATAAAGGGATATTCATAGAAGGCACAGAACCCGGGCTTGTGCACGTTGGCGAGATCCCTTCCGGCCGTTTGCATAACAGCCGCCCCCGGAATCTAATAAGATACTCGGAGTTCATTTAGGAGAGGTTCCGTAAAAATGCAAGGGTAGCCCCCTTTGTTAGAAAATCCCTTCGAACGTATAGTTCACGGGGAAGCAGGTTATCCACGGAAAGGGGGATGAGAGGTTTACGGGGTTTCTTGCCACCCTCTGAGGACTGAGGAACCCTAGAAGTAGCTTCACCCTCGTCTGTCCCACGGCGACGACCACCCTTAGCCATTTTTAAATCTTTCTATTCAAGGTATAACAGCAAACCACGAGGTCAATACAAAAAGCTGTATTGCTATCAGAAAAAGATGAATAACAGGAGTATAAAGAACCTTTTGTGATGATCTAAAGAATAGAAAGTCTTGAAATCCTTCGCTATTTATAGCAGGCCAGTACACGGGATTCGAAGAGGTTTGCATAAGAAAAGGAGGCGGGAAACCGAAATGTCAAATCGCCTTTTTGCCTGCCTCGGGAGCAACTGCAATCATGACGCATGTCGTCAGTAAACGACGGTTCAGAAGAACGTGCCACGTGTGCATTTGCGGATAGATCCAGTACTGGTCGATTTTTTCCACCCATTGCAGATATATGCCGAATACATCTCCAATAGGCGGAGAGACTAACTGTATGTATGTGAGTCGAGTACGTATCCCTAGATGGCTGTAGATGTCGAATGATATCCTCTTTCACGTCCATACGACAAAAGGGAGTATGCCTCCGACCTTAAAGGCGTATCGACAGACTCGTCCGTATAGGCGCCTCGACTCCCCCCCCCCCTCAATGCCGTTAATGTAATAGCAGTAGTTCTGAAATGATGTAATGTGTTGGCGAGGGGACATTCCTTCTATATAAGGAAGGGTCTCCCTCATTTGTAAGGGAGGTGTTATTATTCAATAATAATACAATCTCTCTCTATCTATCATTCTCTCCCTATTTCATCTCTCTATTTGCTAGCTAGCTTTAACACTTCACTAAGATCTCTTACAATTTTATAATAACACTCTACATACGAATCATAAGATCTGTCTTTAGATATATTACCATTGATTTCGATTTATCGTCTCACATAATTTTCAATTGTTCCTAATTCGAAAAGTAACCGATAACTTTTGAGTCAAACAAAATGTATGAATTTATATGTAAAAATCTACTAAAATTATAATAAATACAATAGTAGATATAGTAATATAAACTCATAATTTTACAAATATATAAAAGAGTTCAATACTTAAAATCTTAAAAATAAAACGCATAAAATTTGAATCGTGGATCCATCTCTCGTGTGGTGGTCCATGCTAATCTTCGGGAAGATATATTGAACCCAAAGAGGAGCTATTGAATAAATGAAACCAAAGAAGTAAAAAATATGTATGCTTAATTCTCAGTGAGCTAAGATTAAATAAAATAATCTTCCGAAAAAAAGTTTGATACATGGAAGCCATTTAAATAATATTTTCATGCGCTAAATTCGACCGAATTACGCATAACAAATGTTCTGCCGCACAGGAGCCCTTGTCTGTACAAATGCTAGGGTTTGGCTTTCTCTGATATACTCCTTTGATTCACTTTTAGTTGTAAGGTATTTTAAAAGTAAATTTTTATTTTTATTTATCACTTTTCATATATATAAAAAGTATTTATCCTGTTTTGCCCTTGGCGATTAATTACTTATTTTAAATTATTTTTTAAAATTTATTAAGACTATATATCTATTAAAATAAGTATTATGGTAAATTATATATTGTATTTATTATATCTTAAAAGATATTCAAAATTTATAGTGAACCAATAAAAATGAACCGAGAAAGTATTCATTTACTTAGAAAAGCAAAAGCACATGGTGCACTGTTGTACTCAAAAGATTATAAAGCTTAAATTATGGGTTTTAGTGCAAAATTTCATGCACAAACAAAACCAAGGACATTGTGTTTTGGCTTGTCTCAACCTTAAACCTTGTTTCGAGGCTTCCACCCTGATTAACGTTTTTGTCTTTGTCTTTCACCACCTTACCTCCCCCACTACCTCACTTCAATTCGTGTCGTGAAGGTTATCTAAAGGTAGAACACCTAAATATTCCCTTGAATTTGGAACGAATTATTAGTTTTATCCTAAAATTATTTTTCCATAAAATTAACTACTTTGGTACCTGTTACCCACGAGACGTTGATGCGACAAAAAAGCACGAATATAGTCTCTTTTGGTGTATGGAGGTGAGAGGGAAAGGTGTAAGATAGTTTGTTATTAAGAGTTGGAAGTTTTCTCACACCGGAAGAAAATTTCTAGTTGGAACTTTTTAAGCACTTGTTCATATTGTGTTTTTAATTTAGGACATATATTTTTAAGTGTGTGCAATTAAGTATACTATACATTTATATATTATATAATTAAAGATTTGGAGTTGGACTTGGGACGCGGGCCGAGTCGTATTAGATCGGATCCTAAAGTTAATTACTTTTATTTTATAACGGAAAATTAAAGTATTTGAATTTTAAAATCAAAATTCGAATAAAAAGTTATGTCTGTTTGTGAGCCAAGATATCTTTTCTGAAAGGGTCTGTTGATTGCCTATAAATACACAAGAATTCCAACGATTGGCATAGAATAATCACAAGTGTTAATGAAGGATTTGTTGTATTCTGAAGAGAATCGTTTGTATTTATTTCCCTAAATTAGTAAACATGCGATAACTGTGATGACCCAAAGGGGTCATCACCTGGTTTTCTCATCTGTTCCGTGCTTCCGAGGTCTTGAAAATCTCATTTTATATTATCTCGATTTGCGTGCACAATCCAAGCGCAAAGCAGGATTTTTTTTGTGTTAAAATATGTGAATTCTGTGAAAAAATTGAAGAAATTTGATATTAATATGATTATAGTTAACTTTGGTCAATATTTTTGGTAAACGGACCCGAACCCGAGTTTGGAGTATCCCGGAATGTCCGTAGAAAAATATGGGACTCGAGCATGTCGAAATCCGAGGTCTAGAACCTGAGCTAACGAATTTTTCTATTAAATTATTTTTCTGAAATTATTAAGGAAAATGAGAATAAAAATTGATTAAAACAATATGGTATCGGGCTCGTATTTTGGTTTCGATGCCCGGTACAAGTCTTATATATTGTTTAAGCGCTTTCTGTGAAGTTTGGTTGAAAACGGACGTCATTTGACGTGTTTCGGACCTAAATAGCTAAAGTTAAGGTTTATGAACTTTGAAATGAAAAGTGGTGATCTTGAGGCTCGATTCAATGTTATTTTGGTGATTTGATTGCTCGAGTAAGTTCGTATGATGTTTTTGAATCAGTTTACATATTTTGGTTTAGAGCTCCAAGGGCTCGGGTGAGTTTCGGATAGGTTTGTGTTGCGTTATGCTCTTTTTCTTATGCTTCGACATCGTTTCTTCAAGCATAAATGATATCATATTGAACAAATGAGCACCGATTACTATTTTGAATGAAGCATTAGATCTGTATCGTAATTACGGACCCGTAGCAAAAAGAATCATCGAATTTGGACATCGTATGAGGATTTTATTGCCATTTTACTAAGGTTGCCAAAATTTTCAGGTTAATGAAACTATCTCTAACGGCGTATTAAAAACCTGCACAATTTGCAAATCGTAAAACCTACATATCTCATTCATTATAAGGTCAAATTGAGTGATTCAAAAGCCTAAATTCATTAGAATTTCACAAGGAATTCATTGGGAGTAGTAAACGCGTGAAAAGTATAACTATAATAAGCAGGTCGAGTCTTCTTCCAATTTTGGAACGGAAAAAAGCTTATGAGACGATTTTTAAGAGAGAAAATCAGTGGGTATCATAGAGGTAAGTGATTTTATTATTAAAACTCATTTATGGGTGATTATAGACCATAATCCCATTCTTTAATTCATGAAAAACAGTAGAAAAATAGGATTTTGGGGCCTGAAATTATGAGACCTTTAGGGGTCGATTTGAGGGGTCAAACGGACTCCGATTTTGGTGTTCTTTATATGTACGGAATCGGGTGAAGATGAAGAAAATTTTATGTAAAAATTTCTTAGTTTTGAGAAGTGGTCCAGGGGCTCGGTTTTGTCTAATTTCAGGGTTTTTACACTTTTTATCATGAGTCTTCTTCTCTCCCAAGCCCTAGGAAGTCATTAACGCCCCCGAGCTTCAAGATCCTTTATTTAAGTAATTTCCTACTTATTTCTTTCATTTTTCTTTCATTAATTAACTAGTTTCTAAGCCAAAATTATGAAAACAAGGTATAAATCATGGGGTTTGAGCAAAGTTAGGTTTTTGAGGATTTTGGGTAATTTAACTCCAATTTAGGGTCGAATCTTAACTTAAATTATATCTTTGGATTCGTGGGGTTATGGATGAATTTATTTTGGTTTGAACCTTGTGTTTTGACAAAGTGAGCCCGGGGTCGGTTTTGCAATTTTTGGACAGCATGTTAGCAGGACTTTAATTAGGTGATTGGGCTGGTTTGTTGAGCAGAATTGATGATATTAAACACATTGTGTATAGATACGATTGAATTGGAGCGAAATTTGAAAGGAAAGGCATTGCTTGAGGATTGAGTTGGCAGTAAACCTTCGAGGTAAGTGTTTGATCTATCATAGCTTGAGGGAATAGGATTAGAGTATAATAATGTTCTATTTGCTAAATGATCGAGTGCGGTGTATAGGCGTGGTGACGAGTGTCTATACACCAGACTCAAGCATGACCGTAAGTCATTGTTGGTACATGTTATGAACTAATGTGGAACTCTCCTAAGCTAAATTATGATTAATCCCTTGCCGGGATGGTTAAATTACTGAGCCCTTGCCGGATTGTGAAAGTTATTGTTATTGTTCCCTTGCCGTGACCTTATTACTGTTGAAATTGTTCCTTTGCGGGACCTTATTGTTGTTTTAATTGTTCCCTTGCCGGGACCTTATTGTTGTTGTTTTTATTGCTCCCTTGCCGGGACCTTATCGTGTTGTTATTGCTTCCTTTCCAAGACCTTATCGTGTTGTTGTTACTCCCTTTCTGTGATGGCACTTGTTGTTTATTTCATTCTTCTTGCCTGTTGATTGTGACTGTTGTTTGTGTGAGGAAGCGTGATAAAGCACGAAGGGTGATGTCGTGCCATTTCTAATTATATTCGCACGAAGGATCATTCTGTGCCATGTGTTAACTATTTATGCATGAAGGAATATTCCATGCCATTATTAATTATATTATGCACGAATGAACATTCGGTGCCATGAATGTGAGTTATGAGAGTAAAAGCACGAAGGGTGATGCCTTGCACTTTTATTTGATTTGTTTGGGTGAGGATGAGAGTAAAAGCACAAAGGGTGATGTCGTGCACTTTTATTTGATTTGTTTGGGTGAGGATGAGAGTAAAATCACGAAGGGTGATGCCGTGCACTTTTACATAATTGTTTGGGTGAGGATGAGAGTAAAAGCATGAAGGGAGATGCCGTACAGCTATTAAATTTCTTATTTGGTGATAATTATTGTTGCGCTTTGTTTCTATTACATTGATGAGTTATATATATTCAATATTGCTCCCCATAGCATGTTCCGTCCCTTTCTATTTGTTTTGTTCAGTATTTCTTTTGTTTTGTGGTACATTATGTATATAGAATTGCACAGGTTTATGTGAGTATCTGGTCCTAGGCTTGTCACTATTTTTCCGGGATAGGCCGGACACTTACCAACACATGGGGTTGGTTTTGCTGATACTGCACTTCTATGCGTTTTTGCACAAGTCCAGGTCTTGAGCAGCAGCAGTAGTTTGATAGCAGAATTTCATACCCTCGAGACTAACGTAGCTTGCAGGCGTCTGCAGGCCCGGCGTCTCTTCTTATGTTTTTGTTTATACTGTAGTCTCATTGTTTCGAGACAAACAGTTGTTATATTTCTTTCAGACCATTATATGTAGTTATTCCTAGTAGTCCGTGAGTTTGTGACTCCACATCTTGGGTAGAGGATTTATGTTGAATATTTCACATTTATATTCGAATTTATGAAAGTAGACTTCCACAGTTAAAGTTATTATTATTTTTCATGTTATTAAACTGACAACAAGATTGTTTTATTAATGGAAAGACGACGAGTAAATTGTCTTGCCTAGCTACCATAAGTAGGCGCCATCACGATCCCGATGGTGGAAAATTCGGGTCGTGACAATAACTCTTTAAGGACAGTTGATTTTTCCGCCTCAAAGTGATCTTTGTTTATTAATTTTTTCTAACAATCTTAAAGAGTTATTCTTGTTATGGAGAAATTGACGTCCGTTGTTGAGAATCCGAAGGAGTTCATCAAACTTGATCGCTTTGATGGAACAAACTTTACCAGTTGGAGAGACAAGATGATTGTTTTACTGTCTGCTCTCAATATCTACTATGTTCTTGATTCTGCCTTGCCTGCAATGCCTGAGCCCACAGTAGAAGATTCTGATGCGGATAAGGAAGAAACGAGAACATGATGAACTGTTGTGTCGCGACCATATTCTGAATACCTTGATGGATCGACTCTATGATCTCTACTGCAATCTGAAGTCACCAACGGAGATTTGGACTGCTCTACAAACTGCATACCAGAAGGAAAAATGAGGTATCGAAAAATTTCTGGCGCTGCAGTACTTTGAATTTAAAATATTTGACACTAGGCCTATAATGGATCAGATTCATGAACTACAAATCTTGGTATCAAAACTAAGTGATCTTAAAGTTAAAATTCTTGATGCACTTCAAATAGGTGCTATTCTTTCGAAATTGCCTTCCTCCTAGAATGACTATTGTGAGCACGTGATTTTTTCCCTCACGGCAATTACTCCCTGAAAACTAAAATAGGCTCGTGTTTGATTTTTGTGGATTTTGTGTTGTCTTTCTTTGGTGTAAGCACTTGTCTGTATGTGTGTTTACTTGTTACATTAATCAAAAATACAAAAATATGTGTTGTAGGCGTGAAGGAATCAATTTTGCATTCATAGGAATTAATTAATCATAATGCGGTTAAAAAAGAAAAAAAATTACAAAATGCGCAGTTTTGTTCCTTGCCGTTAGGCGATTTTAGTTAAATGTGTAATTTGTGTTAATGGTTTGAGTACTAATTAATAGGTGTGCAATTTTATTTCTTTCAATTTTTGTTTAGAGTGGCTGTTACTTAAATGTGGCTAATGAAGGAAATGAAGCAAAAAATGCAAAACATCCACGCCCAAAAGGGCTGTTCTACCCGGTCCGTTCAGTGAGTCTCTAAGACTCATGAAACAACGTAGCATGGCATTGAAGCTACGTCGTTCCGGCACCAATAGATCTCATCCGTAAATCCATCTCTGATCCAACGGTGGAGATCCCATCTCCCCAACCCGTTACCTGACCACGACCCGATCCTCAGAGACCGATCCGGTCCCGAGATCCCTAAACGACACCGTCTCGATAAGTGATTCGATCCCAGCCATTGATCCTGGTTGATCTAATGGCCAAGATCAATCCTCCAGCTTGTATATAACCCTCAAACAGACCTCGCCCCCCAAGCCATTACCCCACCTTCGCCTCTAACCCTAGAGACCTGATCTCCAATAACTCCGCCGCCTCCCACCACCAAAAATCGCCTTACAACGGTTCCAGTGGCCAAATACCTCCAAATTTACACCAGCTCTTCCTCTCACCTCCATTTCTTTGAATCTGTCTTTCATTTTCTTCGAATCATCTCCAACACTTTCAAATCTTCGATCGAAGAACCAATCTGAACTGGAAACCATCCCAAACAGCCCCAAACTCACCTCAAACACTTCCCTAGCCTCCCTCGTCACCAAACCATAGTTGGTTTTGTTCGAATCCAACCCAAAAATCCCAAGCCCCAAAAACGGCCTCAAGAACCCTAGAATTCCAAAAATTAGGGTTCTGCTTAATTCGATGGGAGATTGAGGTCTAATAGACCTTAATCTAGGTGGTCTCAACTGCGAACACCCCGATTAAGGTCTGTTGGACCCAAAATGGATGAGTTCAGTAGAGCCCAGTATCGTTTTTTTCTTGAGCCTTAACAGATAAGTGTTTCCTTTTCTTTCTATTCTTGTCTATGTTGTATGTTGTATTTAATTGCGTGTTAGTTAATTCAGTTTGGTTTTTTTATTATTATTATTTTTTTTCTTTTTTCATTTCTGTACATCCTTCTGAGACCTTTTATTTGGTCGTTCGTTTCTATCTGTTTGATTCTTTGATTGTTATTGTGAGTCTTTGTTCAATCTGTTAGAGTAGTCTAGTTCAGGTTAAAGATTCCCACTTGAAAATCACTGAAATACTCAAGCTTAACTATTATACCTTGATCAATTGATTATTAGCTACCTAGCGTAGTTCGCATAATCAGTTAATTAAGTATCGTCAATTAATTTGCTTGGAAGAAACATGATAGTAGTTCATAGCCGTTTTCCAGTATGTTTACCATTTTAATCTTAAGTGTTAAATCTGTGATAAATTGAGCCTATTGAGTTTAGTTTGTTTTGCTCATTGGATTAACTCCCCGTTCGACTCAAACTCCAATTGGTTTTGATAAATTGAATTGGTCATAATTGCTATAGTTAGTTGGCGGCTAAGAATTAGTATAATGAAATTGATGTTTAGTGGGGGAATTGTTAATACAGACTAAGAAATTAAGGGGCTGTCCACTACTGAAAATCACAGCCTGTTTAAGCATTAGGTAGTGGAAACCAGAATTATCTTCATTTTAATAATAAAAATATGCACTGCACATGAAAAAGATTTCTGGAATCTGCAAGGCAGCTAGGTATTCTATTAGTTATTGAACTTTAGAGTTTTAAATGGAATAACCATGTTTAAACAATGCTGAGTGGGCTGGACAATAGTTAAAATAATTAAAAAGAGGCTGCTGGTTCTGATTTTTGGTATATAAAAGGACAGAGACACTTAAGAAAAAAGAGGGACTAGAGAGAAAGAAAAACAGAGAGATATACAGACTTTTCATACATTGAGAATAGAATATACCCTTGAAAGGATATACACTCATAGATACAGAATAAACGAAGAGATATCTAAGAGTGAATATTGAGTGTGAAGTCATTTGAAAAGTAATTGTGTTTCACTTTGAGTCTGAAATTTCCTTTCCTTAGAGTGTTTAAAACCAGAAATTATTGTCATTTTACTGCTGGTTTCTCCTGTTTCTGCTTGCAATTGCATTTGGTGTTTCTGGGTTGTGAAATTGGCATTCCTGGGGACTTGTTTGAAACTAGTCTGTTGCTGCTGCTGATCTTACTGCTACTACTGATCTTTGCTCCTCCTCCTTTTCATTGTATTCCAGCTACATATTTTCGAGACTGGCCTGATGTAACTTCAAATTGAAATGCTGAATTAAAAATATTCAACCGTTTTCCTATTGAAGTGTGTGTTTAAATATTGTATTAGAATATACATTAGGAGATATGTATATGTCTATTCTTATCTTATATATGTATTTACATTGTATAGCTATGCTAGAAATTGGACTGTGGTTAGACTGATTCTGATATGATAATCAATTGATATTAGCTTGTCAATTAGTTTAGAGATCTTGTATTGTGATAACCGTTTGGACTGTTTTTTTATGGATGGAATATTAAACTAAACAGATAGCTTGTGAATGCTATATCCAGGAGTGGTGATCTAAAAATGCAGAGTTATATTGCTAATGTTTGCTCAAATTAGTAAAGTAGGAGATAGGCACAAACTAGAAACCAATCCAGGTCTTTTCAAGATAAATGTTAGAAGCAGAGTTTGAATATGTCAACATAGATTATACATTATTTGAAATTACTTGAAACTTGGGAATTGGAAATGGCTAGCTAATTTGACAATGAGTATTTAGGCCTCTCGTTCATATTAAGTCCTGTAGGTTTCGATTTCGCAACAATTTCAGGAAATCAATAAGTCTCGTGTTTGCTTTTGTTTGGAAAATAAATTCCCGTAGAAATAAATCGGGATGTGGCGTAATAGCCTAATTGTACAATTTATGACCCTCGTATTAGACTCATAATTTAGATATAACAAATTGATAAATACTCATTGTTTGCCTTCAGCTCGATTTAGATTAGTATTACGATTATATATACGTTCGCGTAATATAATTGTAAATGTAATTTAAAAAAAAATTAATTTGGAAGACTAGGGTTAGGACGGTGGGTGGCGACTCGGACCATTTTCCGGTGGTTATGGGGCTACATCAAGGATCCTGCGCTAAGCCCTCTCTTATTTGCCTTGGTAATGGATGCTCTAACTCGCCATATTCAGGGGGATGTGCCATGGTGTATGCTCTTTGCTGACGACATAGTCTTGATAGACGAGACGAGGGCTGGTGTTAATGCGAGGTTGGAGGTCTGGAGACGGACCCTCGAGTCTAAGGGTTTTAAACTAAGCAGGTCTAAGACAGAATATCTAGAGTGCAAGTTTAGCGCCGAGTCGAGCGAAGTAGGTTGGGACGTGAAGCTGGGATCTCAGGTCATAGCCAAGAGGGACAGTTTCAGATATCTTGGATCAGTGATTCAAGGGGACGGAGAGATTGACGGGGATGTCACTCACCGTATAGGAGCGGGGTGGTTGAAGTGGAGGCTCGCATCGGGAGTCTTGTGTGACAAGAAAGTTCCACAGAAACTCAAGGGGAAGTTTTATAGAGCGGTGGTTAGACCTGCCATGTTGTATGGGGTGGAGTGCTGGCCTGTGAAGAACTCTCATGTCCGGAGAATGAGAGTTGCGGAGATGAGGATGCTCAGGTGGATGTGCGGGCTCACCAGATTGGATAAGATTAAGAATGAAGTTATTCGGGAGAAGGTGGGGGTGGCCCCAGTGGATGAGAAGATGCGAGAAGCGCGACTCAGGTGGTTTGGGCATGTGCGGAGGAGAAGCCCTGATGCACCGGTGAGGAGTTGTGAGCGACTGGCGGTGGTTGGCGTGAGTCGAGGCAGAGGAGGCCTAAGAGGTATTGGGGTGAGGTGATTAGGCAGGATATGGCTAGAATGGGGATTTCCGAGGACATGACCCTTGATAGGAAAGTTTGGAGGTCTAGTATTAGGGTTGTAGGGTAGGGCCTTCTAGAATTCTTAGCACTTCTTTTAGGGGCTGAGTGGGGTTTGGTAGCAATCTCTATAGTTAATTAATGTATTGTGTTGTGCCTCTTATGGTAGTAACCGATTGGTATTATTGCATGTCATTCTACTTTTGGTTTTATGTTTAGATAATTATTTATTTGATTTATCCCGGATTTACTAACATTGTTTTGTTTTGTTTTGTTTGTTGATTTTCTCTCTATTTTTCTGAGCCGAGGGTCGGCCGGAAACAGCCTCTCTACCCTTTCGGGTAGGGGTAAGGCTTGTGTACGTATTACCCTCCCAGACCCCACTTTGTGGGAACATACTGGGTAGTTGTTGTTGTTGTTGCTTTTGCGCAATTTCGATAAAATTTTTCTTAATAATAAAATAGGTTATGGGTTATTAATTAATGCTAGTTCACATAGTTTGAGGGGCGCCACTCACCATTAAATCGCATATGACCTTGTATTAATTTCTTATGGATTAGATATAAATGATAAATATTTCATAGATACCCTTTAGGGCCTTTTAAAATACTAAGTATTATTATGTATACGTTCACGTAACATAATTACAATTTTTTAAAACAAATTTGGAGTATGCGTTAGCATAAATTTGACTAAACTATTTCTTAATAAATAAACACACGACATTAATTGTGGACACGTTCGCGTGACATAATTTGACGCATCAAAAAGAATGAGTATACGTTCACGTAATTTAATTCTTTAAATGTGAGTAATTCAAGTAATTAAAAGCGGTAAAAAGATAAATGCACATAGGTTCTAAAATCAGTAATTAAAATAAGCCAAGTATGATCAAAGCGATCATGCTAGAACCACGAAACTTGGGAATGCCTAACACCTTCTCCCAAGTTAACAGAATTCCTTATCCGAATTTATGGTTTGCGGACTGTTAAATAGAGTCAAACCTTTCCTCGATTCGGGATTCAACCGGTGATTAGGGACACCATAAATCTCCCAAGTGGCAACTCTAAATCTCTTAATAAATGAATCCCATTTTGATTGTCCTTTAATTGGAAAAAACTCCTTTACCAGCTCCCGCCCTCGCGGGTCAGCGCGAAAAAGGAGGTGTGACAGCTCTGGCGACTCCGCTGGGGAATTTAAACCCAAAACCATTGGTTCAGGGTTTAAGAATTCGAGCTTATGATAAATTATTATATTTTGGATTTATTATCTGATATTTTTATATGATATATGCTCAAGATAATATTTACCGCTTTGATATTATTTGAACTGTATATATAAATTGTGCCGGAACCCTACTTCTTTCTGAGTCGTCTGAAAAATGGTGCATACGTTCGCGTAGCCCACCTTTTAAAAATTATTCCAAATAGAGCGAGTGTTGGGTAAGTGTCAAGGCCGGGCGTACTTTAGTGCTCCCATTACGTCGCCCCCTCCTCAGCCCCAGTTGTCCGCTCGGGTACCCCAACTCTAGACCAAAACCCATATTTTTCTTATACCTAGATAAAACACAGCTTCATGCCAGATCCCTAGTAGGAACGCTTGTCTGCATCATGTGCATTTGGCTTAGGGGACTCAACACAGGGGTTGGGTCCGTCTAGGACAAGCAACTTGAAAAGACCATCCTGCTACATTAGATTTTGTGAATTTACTTGTTTAAGATCAGCATGCTGACCGGTTTCAAAAATTGGAAAACCGAAGAAAAAAAAATAATAACAATGTAGTTTTGCCCGAATAATGTCAAAATCCTATTGAGTTATTTTAGAAATTCAAACAAAATAAAATGAAAAGAAAAAGGGATTTTATTTTAGTGTGTCTTCAAAGAATAATATTTTTGGGTTTATTTAAATAAAGGGATTCTTGTTTTAAACTTGGTTTGTTTTCTTTGGCGAACTACGCCGGTTTGATTCTCACCGGATGTGAGATACGTAGGCAACCCTCATCGGGTCCAATCTCCTGTTTTGCAAAAATAGCCAAAATATCAAAATTAATTTTTCGTCATAAATAAGTCGGTGATGTCGTTTTCAAAACAGCCGAATGTTTCCCGAAATGGACGCCGGAAGGCTGATTTTGTATAAACAGCCACTTTTGGGTCAATTTTTTAGATTTTTATTGATTGACCCACACAGCCTTAAAATTCGTCCCCGAAGTGTTGAAAGGCCGTGTTTTCAAAAACAAGTTTTTTTATTTGAAAAAAACAAGAAAAGAGTCAGTGATCAAATAAATGTCGTTTGCATTTTTGGTCAGAATAAGCCAAGCCAGTTTCGGTGGTGTTTTGAACCGTTTTCGCCGAGATAGCCTTAGAGTATCTTTCAGTTATCGAAAGGCTATTTTCGTAGAAGAACGGATAAGTTTGTGAGGTGTCATAAAATAATCTTTCCCGGCCTCAAAATTTAGGTGAAATTGAGAAGTGGCCATGTTTGCAGGAAAAACCATCTGGTTGAAATTAGCAAAAAGGGAAGGAATATGCCAGTTAGTTTTTTTTTAGAAAATTCATATTTCTTTAGATTAGAGCATATGGTGTCTGATTTTTAAGTATGTAAATTCTTTTGGAAAGGTTTGTTAATATGATCAGTTTTTAAAACTTTGTAACCAAGTTTTTTTTATCTTTAACAATTTGAAAAAAAAATGTGTGTGTTTTATTGTTATTGACCTTTCATTGACACGAACTACGCCGGGTCTGATTCACGCGGGGACGTGATACGTAGGCAATACACATAAGATTCGATCACCACTAATAACCAAAAAGAGAAAGAAAATAAAAAAGGAAAGTTTGAAAATTCCAAAAGACAAGCTGGGATGACGCATGCAAGACATGTTAGAAAGGATTAATTGATTAGGGGACATTGCATTCCAATATGTGATTACTAAATCTATTAAATCCTAACACTAACAAGTTTGTTGTTTCCTAATCCATATACTAGTCAGTTGTTAGCATGTTTTGGCACCACACCATTACCCAACCAGATCTAAAGGACCCCTACCTTCAATCATGACTACTTCAGAGCACGGCGCCGAGGAAAAGAAGCCCACTAGTCAGCTACTGAAAGAGGCCATGGAAAAGATAGAACGGATAGGTCTAGAAATGAGTGCGATGCACTTGGCTTTGGCAAAAGCACAAAAGAGCCATAAATTACCGGTTAATCCTACAGCAGGACATGCTTCGGAGTACCTGCACCCAGGCCGTTCAACGCACATACCCAGTCATCACTATTATCAGGGGAGAAGCCCCTATGACACTCAAACTCCGCCACTTAACCAGCATTTTCCACCACCAAGAACTCCTGTTTTTATAGGACCCCCGCCAGTCACGCTACAAAGATCAAACAGCGAGCCATTGTTCGCGGCTCATGATACTCAGTATTACCCCCCAGAACCTACCTTCAATGCACCAGAACCTCACAACCTTCGCATGGAAATCCCAACGGAGCATGAAAGGCCGGCAAAGGCCTTGGAACAAGATGATATGATAAGGAAGGTTAGAAGCATTGAACAAACCCTCAGAAGTATGCACGGGTTGGGCAATCAGGTCAGTGTGGCCTACAAAGATCTGTGTCCCTTCCCCGATGTTCAATTGCCGGCGGGATTCAAAATGCCAAAGTTTGATTTGTATGAAGGACATGGTGATCCAATGGCACATCTGCGAGGGTTTTGTAGCAAGATGAGAGGAGCAGGCGGGAAAGATGAGCTGCTAATAGCATATTTTGGTTAGAGTTTAAGTGGGTCGGCACTTAAATGGTACACTAGGCAAGATCCTAGCAAATGGTACACTTGGGATGATCTGGCCCAAGCATTCGCCGCTCATTTTCAGTACAATCTTGAGATAGTTCCCTACCGTCTCACATTTCCGAGGACGGTTAAGAAACCCGGAGAAACTAAAATATGCTCGCGTTTGATTTTTGTGGATTTTGTGTTGTCTTTCTTTGGCATTAGCACTTGTCTGTATGTGTGTTTACTTGTTACATTAATCAAAAATACAAAAATATGAGTTGTAGGCGTGAAGGATTCAATTGTGTGTTCATAGGAATTAATTAATCATAACACGATTAAAAAAGAAAAAAAAATTACAAAATGAGCAGTTTTGTTCCTTGCCGTTAGGCGATTTTAGTTAAATGTGTAATTTGTATTAATGGTTTGAGTACTAATTAATAGGCGTGCAATTTTATTTCTTTCAATTTTTGTTTAGAGTGGCTGTTACTTAAATGTGGCTAATGAAGGAAATGAAGCAAAGGGCAAAAATGCAAAACATCTAGGCCCAAAAGGGTTGTTCTACCCGGTCCATTCAGTGAGTCTCTAAGACTCATGAAACGACATAGCATGGTATTGAAGCTACATCATTTCGGCACCAATAGATCTCGTCCGTAAATCCATATCTGATCCAACGGTGGAGATCCCATCTCTCCAACTCGTTACCTGACCACGACCAGATCCTCAGAGACCGATCTAGTCCCGAGATCCCCAAACGACACCATCTCGATAAGTGATTTGATCCCAGCCATTGATCCTGGTTGATCGAATGGCCAAGATCAATCCTCCAGCTAGTATATAACCCCCAAACAGACCTCGCCCCCCCCAAGCCATTACCCCACCTTCGTCTCTAACCCTAGAGACCTGATCCCCCAATAACTCCGCCGCCTCCCACCACTGGAAATCGCCTTACGGCGGTTCCGGTGGCCAAATACCTCCAAATTTATACCAGCTCTTCCCCTCACCTCCATTTATTTGAATCCGTCTTTCATTTTCTTCGAATCATCTCCAACACTTTCAAATCTTCGATCAAAGAACCAATCTGAACTGGAAACCATCCCAAACAGCCCCAAACGCACCCCAAACACTTCCCTAGCCTCCCTCGTCACCAAACCATAGTTGGTTTTGTTCGAATACAACCCAAAAATCCCAAGCCCCAAAAGCGGCCTCAAGAACCCTAGAAATCAAAAAATTAGGGTTCTGCTTAATTTGATGGGAGATTGAGGTCTAATAGACCTTAATCTAGGTGTTCTCAACTGAGAACACCCCGATTAAGGTTTGTTGGACCCAAAATGGATGAGTCCAGTTGAGCCCAGTATCGTTTTGTTCTTGAGCCTTAACAGATAAGTGTTTCCTTTTCTTTCTATTCTTGTCTATGTTGTATGTTGTATTTAATTAGTTAATTCAGTTTGGTTTTTTTTATTATTATTCTTTTTTTATTTTTATTTTTGTTCATCCTTCTGAGACCTTTTATTTGGTCGTTCGTTTCTACCTGTTTGATTCTTTGATTGTTATTGTGAGTCTTTGTTTAATCTGTTAGAGTAGTCTAGTTCCGGTTAAAGATTCCCACTTGAAAATCACTGAAATCCTCGAGCTTAACTGTTATACCTTGATCAATTGATTATTAGCTACCTAGCGTAGTTCACATAATCAGTTATTTAAGTATGTCAATTAATTTGCTTGGAAGAAACATGATAGTAGTTCATAGCCGTTTTCCAGTATGTTTACCATTTTAATCTTAAGTGTTAAATATGTGATGAATTGAGCCTATTGAGTTTAGTTTGTTTTGCTCATTGGATTAACTCCCCGTTCGACTCAAACTCCAATTGGTTTTGATAAATTGAATTGGTCATAATTGCTAAAGTTCGTTGGCGGCTAAGAATTAGTATAATGAAATTGATGTTTAGTGGGGGAATTGTTAATACAGACTAAGAAATAGGCTGTCCACTACTGAAAATCACAGCCTGTTTAAACATTAGGTAGTGGAAACCAGAATTATCTTCATTTTAATAATAAAAATATGCACTACACATGAAAAAGAGTTGGTGGAATCTGCAAGGCAGCTAGGTATTCCATTAATTATTGAACTTCAGAGTTTTAAATGGAAAAACCATGTTTAAACAATGCTGAGTGGGCTGGACAATAGTTAAAATAATTAAAAAGAGGCTGCTGGTTCTGATTTTTGGTATATAAAAGGACAGAGACACTTAAGAGAAAAGAGGGACTGGAGAGAAAGAAAAACAGAGTGATATAGAGACTTTTCGTACACTGAGAATAGAATATACCCTTGAAAGGATATACACTCATAGATACAGAATAAACAAAGAGATTTCTAAGAGTGAATATTGAGTGTGAAGTCATTTGAAAAGTAATTGTGTTTCACTTTGAGTCTGAAATTTCCTTTCCTTAGAGTGTTTAAAAGCATAAATTATTGTCATTTTACTGCTAGTTTCTCTTGTTTATGCTTGCAATTGCATTTGGTATTTCAGGGTTGTGAAATTGGCATTCCTGGGGACTTGTTTGAAACTAGTCTGTTGCTGCTGCTGATCTTACTGCTACTACTGATCTTTGCTCCTCCTCTTTTTCATTGTATTCCATGTACATATTTTCGAGACTGGCCTGATGTAACTTCAAATTGAAATGCTGAATTAAAAATATTCAACCGTTTGCCTATTGAAGTGTGTGTTTAAATATTGTATTAGAATATACATTAGGAGATATGTACATGTCTATTCTTATCTTATATCTGTATATACATTGTATAACTATGCTAAATTGGACTATGGTTAGACTGATTCTGATATGATAATCAATTGATAATAGCATGTCAATTAGTTTAGAGATCTTGTATTGTGATAACCGTTTGGACTATGTTTTTTATGGATGGAATATTAAACCAATCAGATAGCTTGTGAATGTTATATCCCGGAGCGGTGATCTAAAAATGCAGAGTTATGTTGCTAATATTGGCTCAAATTAGTAAAGTAGGAGATAGGCACAAACTAGAAACCAATCCAGGTCTTTTCAAGATAAATGTTAGAAGCAGAGTTTGAATATGTCAACATAGATTATACATTATTTGGAATTACTTGAAACTTGATAATTGGAAATAGCTAGCTAATTCGACAATGAGTATTTAGGCCTCTCGTTCATATTAAGTCCCGTAGGTTTGGATTTCGCAACAATTTCAGGAAATCAATAAGTCTCGTGTTTGCTTTCGTTTGGAAAATAAATTCCCTTAGAAATAAATCAGGATCTGTCGTAATAGCCTAATTGTACAATTTATGACCCTCGTATTAGACTCATAATTTAGATCTAACAAATTTATAAATACTCATTGTTTGCCTTCAGCTCGATTTTGATTAGTATTACGATTATATATACGTTCGCGTAATATAATTGTAAATGTAATTCTAAAAAAAAATCAATTTGGAGTATGCGTTCGCGAAATTTCGATCAAATTTTTCTTAATAATAAAATAGGTTGTGGGTTATTAATAAATGCTAGTTCACATAGTTTGAGGGGCACCACTCACCATTAAATCACATATGACCTTGTATTAATTTCTTATGGATTAGATATAAATGATAAATATTTCATAGAATACCCTTTAGGGCCTTTTAAAACTAAGTATTATTATGCATACGTTGGCGTAACATAATTACATTTTTTTAAAATTTTTTTGGAGTATGTGTTAGCATAAATTTGACTAAAATATTTCTTAATAAATAAACAAAACGATATTAATTGTGGACGCGTTCGCGTGGCATAATTTGACGCGTCAAAAAGAATGAGTATACGTTCACGTAATTCAGTTCTTTAAATGCGAGTAATTCAAGTAATTAAAAGCGGTAAAAAGATAAATGCACATAGGTTCTAAAATCAGTAATTAAAATAAGCCAAGTATGATCAAAGCGACCATGATTGAACCGCGGAACTTGGGAATGCCTAACACCTTCTTCGAGGTTAACAGAATTCCTTATCCAGATTTCTGGTTTGCGGACTGTTAAATAGAGTCAAACCTTTCCTCGATTCGGGATTCAACCGGTGACTTGGGATACCATAAATCTCCCAAGTGGCGACTCTGAATCTCTTAATAAATGAAGCCCATTTTGATTGTCCTTTAATTGGAAAAAACTCCTTTACCAGCTTGCGCCCTCGTGGATCAGCGCGAAAAAGGAGGTGTGACAACTATAGAAAGAAAATCCTACATTTAATGGATAAAATGACTATGGAACAATTTCATACTCACATTCAAATTGAAAGTGAGACTCATGCTCGATACGATTAGTCTTCCCTCGAGTTTCATAGTCAATATTGTCAGTCAGAAGGGTTCAGGAAGTGGGAACAAACATCTAAAAGTTTCCAAAAAGTCTTCTTTTAAAAAGAGAAAGAACTTTAGTTGTCATCACTGTGGTAAGAAAGGCCATATAATCCAAGATTGTAGATACAAAAATGCAAGAATAAATATCAATGCATGTAATACCGAAAAGTCTGGAAAGATTGAAAAATCTGGAAATTCTGAAAAGGCAAACGTAATGGAAAATTCTGTCCAAGGATTGATTGCCATGGTTTTCGCAACGCAAATTGGTATGGTCACCGAATTAAATATGGCAACCGCTGCTACAAATACTCAAGATTGGTGGCTAGATTCGGGTGCTACTATTCATGTATGTTATGACAAGAAGATATTCAAGACATATGCGAAAGTGCAGGATTCTGAACAAGTCTTGATGGGAAACCATGTTGCG
Source organism: Nicotiana noctiflora (assembly GCA_032618575.1). Taxonomy (NCBI): domain Eukaryota; kingdom Viridiplantae; phylum Streptophyta; class Magnoliopsida; order Solanales; family Solanaceae; genus Nicotiana; species Nicotiana noctiflora. The sequence continues at coordinate 81,069 of JASVEL010004921.1, forward strand.
GCAGATGTTGCTGGAAAAGGAAGTATTGAAATTAAGTTCACATCTGGCCAGAAGTTGACGTTACTGAATGTGTATCATGTTTCTGATATGAAGAAAAACTTAATGTTCGTTGCTTTGCTGTCAAAGAAAGGCTTCAAGATAGTTACTGAGTCTGATCATGTAATAGTGTCTAAGAATGGTATTTTTGTTGTAAAAGGCTATAACTCTAACGACCTGCTCAAATAGAATAATATTAATGAAATAAATTATGTTTCTGCTTATATCGTTGAGTGTGATTCTTATTTATGGCATGCTAGACTAGGACATTTAAATTTTGGCTCTTTAAATTATATGTCCAAAAATGGTTATATCTCATGTAAAACTCAACATATAAAATGTGAAATTTGCATACAAGCAAAGATGACAAGGAAACCATTTCGAAGAGTTGAAAGATCCACAAAACTATTAGATTTAATTTATTCAGAGTTGTGTGAATTAAATATAGAATTAACTAGAGGAGGCAAAAGATATTTTATTACTTTTATAGATGACTTCTCTAGATTTACATATGTTTACCTACTTAGAATTAAAGATGAAGCTTTTCAAAAGTTTAAAGAATACAAGTCTGTTGTGGAAAATAAAAGGTATAGGAAAATTAAAATTATTGGAAGTGATAGAGGCGGAGAATATTTTTCTAACGAATTTAATAAGTTCTGTGAAGAGCATGACCTAATACATCAAATGAGTGCCCCTTATACTCCTCAACAAAATGGGTTGGCGGAAAAAAAATAGGACTTTGGTGGATATGGTTAATGCTATGTTACTTAATGCACATTTGCCATATAATTTATGGGGTGAAGCACTATTAACTGCGTGCTATATTTTAAATAAAGTGCCTTCAAAAAGTTGCATATTTTGCCTTATGAGCTTTGGAATGGTAGAAAACTAAATTTAAATTACTTTAAAATGTGGGGGTGTATATCTTATTAGGGTACCTGACCATCAAAGAAAAAAATTGGGTCCTAGAGGAATTAAAAGTGTCTTTGTAGGATATGCACAAAACTCCAAAGTATATAGACTGCTAGATCTAAAATCTAATGTCATTATAGAATCTATACATGTTGAGTTTATTAAAAATAAATTTATAAATGACAATATTAATGGAATGGCCGAAGTAAATGAAAAACATATTGATGCAAATATATTATCATCTTCTGAAATTATTACAAATAAATAAAGAAGTGATGATATGCAAATAGAACCAAGGAAAAACCAAAGAATAAGAAAAGAAAAAAATCTTGGTTCTGATTTTATTTCTTCACAATGTATTATTTTTCTTGTTGAAGGAGATAGGACAAACGTTTGTAATCAAATTCCTATTGTATTAAATGTTGAAGAAGACCCAAAGACGTTTAAAGAAGCAATGTCTTCTAGAGACGCTGCTTTTTGGAAAGAGGCCATTAATGATGAAATGGACTCCATTATATCCAACAACACTTGGGTTTTAGTTGATCTTCCTCTTGGATCAAAACCTATAGGTTGTAAGTGGGTCTTTAGGAGAAAATACAATACAGATGGTTATGTCCAAACCTTCAAAGCAAGATTAGTTGCAAAAGGTTTCACTCAAAAGGAAGGCATAGACTACTTTGATACATATGCTCCCGTTGCAAGAATAACATCCATTAGAGTTCTTTTATCCTTGGCCTCTATCTATGATCTTTATGTACATCAAATGGATGTTAAGACGGCTTTTTTAAATGTGAACTTTAGTGAAGTAATATATATGCAATAACCTGAAGGATTTGTTCTTCTGGAAAATGAGAAGAAAGTTTGTAAATTGATAAAGTCTTTTTAGGGTCTTAAACAGACGCCTAAACAATGGCATGAAAGGTTTGATAGTGTAATACTGTCAAATGGGTTCGTACATAATAATGTAGATAAGTGCATTTACTCTAAATTTACAAAAAAATATGGAGTAATAATTTGTTTATATGTAGATGACTGTAGACGCGAAATTTTTGACCCTCCCCGAGATTTTTTATATTTTAGCATAAAATATTTTGTTTAGTCCTAATATAGCTATCTCAGCTAATTTTGACTCTTTTACTTTATTTTTACCTTAAAATGAAAAATAGCAAAAAAAATATAGTTTTGTAGTCATTTTTAAAGTTAAAAAAATACAAAAAATATTACTTTATATTTTTATTTTTATATAAAAACGAAAATCACAAAAATAATTTTACTAGTGTTTTGTAGTCATATTAAACTTGAAAAATACAAAAAAATTAATTTATATTTTATCTTTTTATAATAACAAAAATTATAAAATAAAAAATAATATAATTAATATTTTATGATTACTTTAATCTTGAAAAAATAAAAATAGTTTTGTTTCAATTGTTGGTTTTACTTTTATAGTTATTTTGCTTACATAGGATTAATCAAATAAAACCGTGTTGTTATTCTCGGTTTCAGGCATAGAATAATATTCGGATTTAAACTATCCGGTTTCAGGCTTTCGGACCTAACCTGTAACAATCTGAGTCCACCACACATGGGGACACGTGGGGGACAAGAAGAAACGGACAAACAAAGAGGGGCAGCACATGCACACATGCACACACGATTTGAAAAAAGAATAAAGAGGGAAAAAACAAAAAGAAAAACAATTGAAAATTGGAAAAAGACAAAAGTGAAACAATTGAAAAATGGAAAGAGATAGAAAGTGAAAAAATTGAAAACGGAAAGGAATCAAAAAGACGGAAAGAACGAAAAAGAGAAAGAATAGAAAAGGAGAAATGATACAAAAACAGAATGAAGAAAGACAAAAAGAAAACAGAAGAAAAGGATACAAAATATATACTATTATTTTCGGTCATCTTCTTCCTCAGGGAGAAACCCAGCAAACACCCTAACCTCCATTTCGTCCGGCAACAAAACGACGCCACTGTCGACATCCAAACGACCCCTACAGTCGACGTCCGCACATCCGCCATTTCTGTCCAAACCGCGGCTGCCTCCAGCTCGTTCATGCGACCAACTAGCCTTTTCTAAAACATCCTTACATTTTCAACCAGAAAACATACCTTAAGAACCCCGAACAGAGTCCGTTCGAGTTAGAAAAGTTTTTTGCTGAGGTCGTCGTTGTTCGTCGAGTTCCGGTACGTCGAGGTTTCTTGGTTCGATATTTGTTCAAAGTCCATCTATTTCGCCTCTCATTTGAGTTCACCGGCGATTTGATACTCCATCTGAGGTTCCGTCTGTGTTCGCCGGTGAAAGCGTAAGTCATGAGTCGTCAAGTTGTTCAGCTTCTTGCAATTAAAATTTCATTGATTTATACCAGAGGTCCGTTCTTCTAATTCTTTCACTACTTTGTTCTAATATTTATCATGTTCCTTTTATTTGTTACTTGAGTCAGTGTTCAATGTATTTCAAATTTTTTTTCTGATGTTCCGTTCTTAGAGTCACTGCTTGTCATGCCCATATTTTATTTTAGGATTACCATATTTATGTATTAGTTGGAGTATTTATTTAGACAAGAGGGGTTGCTCTGATGGTAAGCAACCCCCACTTCCAACCGAGAGGTTGTGAGTTCGAGTCTCCCCAAGAGCAAGGTGGGAAGTTCTTGGAGGGAAGGATGCCGGGGGTCTATTTGGAAACAGCCTCTCTACCTAGGGTAGGGGTAAGGTCTGCGTACACACTACCCTCCCCAGACCCCACTAAGTGGGATTATACTGGGTTGTTGTTGTTGTTGTTGTTGTTGTTGGAGTATTTATTCACGCATGTAAAGGTTGTATGTCTTTGTTAGTCGTCAGAATCTTTAGTCATTTATCATAAAGAATTGATGCCATATAGATCAGAAAGTCGTTCATGTATTAACCTTACTTCATTGGAATATGTATTGATGCAATATATTGGATATGTCTATAGTACTACAAAATAAGTGCTGAGTCACATCTTTATTACAGCATTATACAACATAGCTTCAATTTCTTGATTTTATGTTGTTAGTCAAAATTTGTCTGTTGAGTTGGTTAAACGATTTTTAAATCATCGTGATTATGAGTATGGTTCCCGTGACATAGTTACGATGCCTAAAATTCAAGGGTGCATTTCATGTAACCCGTTTATAACTACTTTGGATAATTTCAGATAATAAATTAGGATTTTTTTATAGAGACAAATAAAGTAGAGAATCATAGTTGCTTTTAGGTTTACCTTCTAAATAATAAATGAGATGTGCCTCACCAAATAAAACGCACAAACCGCGGGGCCCTCATAAATGTATATATTAAAAATACTTAGACTTCGGGATGGGCCGTATAGTCACGGCCTTACCCAAATTAATGATACGCTAGATATTTAGGCGCTCCTTTAATAAATTATTTTCTTAAATTCGGGTACACATTTATGTGACCAAAATCTAAATCTCAACGGAGTCGAAATGTGTCGACAACCATGGGTACATTGATGTGACGTGGTTCGAGATACGTTTTCACAACGTTGTAATTCTTTGTTAAAATAATAATAATAATAATAATAATAATAATAATAATAATAATAATAATAATAATAATAATAATAATAATAATAATAATAATAATATTAAAAGCGGTTAAAGGTTAAAATTTGCATATAAGTTAAAGCATGTTATAAATCAGATAAATAAGCCAAATATGACAGTTGAGCGACCGTGCTAGAATCATGGAACTTGGGAATGCCTAACACCTTCTCCCGGGTTAACAGAATTCCTTATCCGGATTTTTGGTTCGCGGACCGTAATACAGAGTCAATCTTTTCCTCGATTCGGGATTCAACCGGTGACTTGGGACACCATAAATCTCCCAAGTGGCGACTCTGAATTAAATAAATAAATCCCTTTTCGATTGTCCTTTAATTGGAAAAAACTCTCTTGCACCCTCGTGGGGCGGGCAGCATGAAAAAGGAGGTGTGACAGCTCTGGCGACTCTACTGGGGAAGAATAACCCATAACCACGAGTTCAGGGTTAGAAATTCGAGCTTATGCTAAATTGTTGTATTTTAGCTTTATTATCTGATATTTTCATATTATCTATGCTTAATGTACAAAATAATAATTTTTATCCCTTTGATGTTATTTGAACTATATATATAAATTGTGCCGAAACCTTTCTCTTCTCACCTTCGAGGATGTGCTTACTAGTTGAGACTCCCTATTATGTCAGTGTTAATACCCTAAAATAAAAAAGGAGGTCGGACAGGTTACTAAGCCGGACGATCCCGCGAGTCCCCGGTACGTTGCCTCCTCCTCGACTCGAGTTGTCCGCTTGGATACACAGTCTAGAACATATACCAGATTTTTAACCTAGAATAACTTGACTTCATGCCGGATCCCTAGTAGGAACGCTTATTTGCATCATGTTGCATTTGACTTAGGGGACTCAACACAGGGGTTGGGTCCATCTAGGACAGGCAACCTGAAATGAAAAGACCATCCTGCTGCATCTTGTTTGCTTTACACATTTATTTGCTTCAGACTTGTATGCTGACCGGTTTTTAAATATTGAGGAAAATGAAAAAAAAAGAATTTTTTTTTGGTTAGTTTCAAAATAGTTTGTTGTTTTTACTTAAAAAGGAAAAAAAACATTTTTTTAAATATATAAAATAAAAAATGTGTGATTTACTCTTAAAATAATAATAAATAACAGTTTAGTTGTTTTTTTAAAAATAAATAGTTTGTTTCATTTACAAATGTAGTTTGTTTTATTTAACCGAACTACGCTGATTTGATTCTCACCGGATGTGAGATACGTAGGCAACTCTCATCGGGTCCAACCTCCCCTTTTGCAAAAATAGCCAAAAAATAAAATGTCAAAATTTTAATTCTTGTCATAAATAAGTTGGGTGGTGCCGCCTTTGTCAAATATAGCCGAATGTTCCCAAAATGGACACCGGAAGGCTGACTTTGCATAAATGGCCACCTTTTATCATATTTTTTAGAGTTTTGGTCGATTGACCCACATAGCCTTAAAATCTTTGCCCCCGAGGCGCTGAAAGGCCGTGTTTGCAATATCGGGTTTTCTATGTTTTAAAAAAAAATAAGAAAAAGAGTCATAAATAAGTTTGGTGATGTTGTATTGTCAAAAATAGCCGAATGTTCCCGAAAGGGACGCCGGAAGGCTGATTTTGTATACACATCCACCTTTGGGTCATTTTTTTAGATTTTGACCGATTGACCCACAGCCTTAAAATCTTCATATCCGAAGTGCTGAAAGGTCATGTTTTTCAAAAACAAGGTTTGTTTATTTTTTTTAATTTGAAAAACAAGAAAAAGAGTCAGTGATCAAATGAATGCCGTTTAAATTTTTGGTCAAAATAAGTCAGGCCAGCTTTGGCGGTGTATTACATTGTTCTTGCCAAAATAGCCTTAGAATATCTTTCAGTTGTCGAAAGGCTATTTTCGTAAAAGAACGAATGAGTTTGTGAAGTGTCATAAAATAATCCTCCCCAGCCTCAAAATTCATGTGAAAATTGGGAAGGGGCCACGCTTGCAAAACACAGCCATTTAAAATTGGCAAACAGTGAAAGGAAGTTGGCCATTGTTTTGAGTTTGTAATTATTTTGATTAGAATATGTCTGTTATTTAATTTTCGATCTGTAGGTCGTCTTTTCGTCAAAGTCTTATAGTTTTATCAGTTTTTAAACCTTTCTTTTAAAATCAATGTTTGTTTTATTATGAAAAAACTGAAAATTCCAAAAAAAAATGTGTTTTATTGATTGTTTGCCATTTATCAGTATGAACTACGCACGGTCTGATTCATGCGGGGACATGATACGTAGGCAATCTCCATAAGATTCGACCATGACTAAAAAGCAAAAAAAAGAAGAGAAAAAGACATGATAGAAACGGTCAAACTGCCTAGGTACAATACAATTGCAATATATGTTGAAACTTTAACGTTGACAAGTTTGTTGTTTTCCAGAAGTTTCAAACAGTTAGCTCGTTAGAACGTACCGACAGATCACCATTACCAAGCAAGATCTAAAGGGCTCATACCAAAAAGCATATCCAACTCGGAGAAAGGTGTTGAGGAGGAAAATACGGAAAATCAAATGCTAAAGGAGGAAGTAGAAAGGTTGAGACAAGAGATGAAAGAAATGCACCTAGCATGGGCTAGGGTGCAACAGATACCAGCCCTTCCCACTACTCCTACTGGTACAAACTCCGGGATACCCTCCCCACGGCCCTTCGACAAGCTTTCCAAGTCACCACTACTATCAGGGAAGAAATCCGTATGATCCCCCAGCTCCGCCACCCAATCAGAACCTTCCCCCACCAAATGTTCCCGTTTTCGTGGCACCCCCACCAGCCACGCTACAAAGATCTGCCAATGAGCCGATTTTTCAGGCTCATGAATACCAATATTTACCTCCTGAACCGACCTTCAAAGCACCTGAGCCACATACTTATACCAATCACTTTGAGCTCCCGGCAGAAACTGAGAGGCCGACTAAGAGTTTGGAGCAGGATGAAGTACTTCGTAAAGTGAAAAGCTTGGAACAGTCCTTCAGGAATATGCATGTGTTGGGCAGCCAAGTCAGTGTGGCTTACAAAGATCTGTGTCTCTTCCCCGATGTTCAATTACCAGCGGGATTCAAAATGCCAAAGTTTGATCTATATGAGGGACATGGTGATCCAATGGCACATCTGCGAGGTTTTTGTAGCAAGATGAGAGGGGTAGGTGGGAAAGATAAGCTACTGATTGCCTATTTTGGTCAAAGTTTAACCGGGTCTGCGCTGGAATGGTATACAAGGCAGGATCCTAGCAGGTGGTACACCTGGGATGACTTGGCGCAAGCATTTGCCGATCATTTCCAATATATTCTTGAGATCGTCCCTGATCATCTCACATTGTTAAAGCTGCAGAAAAGCATGGAGAGAGCTTCAGGGAATTTGGGTTCCATTAGAGGGAACAGGCGGCAAGGGTAGATCCCCCAATGAAGGAAAGTGAAATGGTGGATTACTTTTTGCAGACTTTGGAGCCAACTTACTTTGGTCACCTGGTGACATCAGTTGGAAAATCTTTCAATGAAGTCATAAAAATGGGCGGAAAGATTGAAGAGGGACTCAAGTCTAATAAGATAATGAGTTATTCAGAAATCAAGGCCACCACTCAGGCCTTCAAGAGTGGCACGGGAGGTGTTCTCGGGAAGAAGAAGGGGGAAGAAGTCGCAACAGATAAAGTGGGTACTCGGCCCAGATCTAGAGGTCCTTCACTTTACTACCAACCCAGACCCCCACAACCCCACTACCCACCAGAACCACAGTTTTCCATCCATTACGCCCAAACATATCACCGAGCTCCATATAACTCACCTCAATATTATCATCTGCACAATGTCCGACCATATGTCCAACCGCCAAATCGCTCCTTATGGGTAGCACCAACACCGCATAATGCACTCTTGCCTTCACAACATGCTCGAGCACCCAACAACCCAAGAAAACAGGGGTAGGAAGGGAAGCAAAGGCAAAGAAATAGTTCCATGCCAATTCCGGAGTCCTACACAAGCTTGTTTGAAAAGTTAAAGCATTCTGGCCTGATTGAGCCGCTCCTTGGCTATACCCCAAACCCATCTGCAAAAGGATTTGATCTTGATGTTCGATGCATTTACCACTCTAATGTCCAAGGGCATAGTATTGAAGATTGTCGTTCTTTGAAAAAGGAAGTAGAAAGAATGATTCAAGAACGGGCAATTTTGATCAATTACAATGACGTAGAGCATGCAAATCCTCTTGAGAACTTATTGGCTGAAGTTGATGATATTCAAGGTGGTAATAGGCTTGGCAATATAGATGCAGAACTCAGTGGCTAAGATGCATGACGTGCTTGGTAGTGGGAAAGACGCTCCATCTTTTGATCAATCAGAGTGGCGTTTTGGTGGCTTATTTTGTTGTCATTTCAGTTGTCCAGGTTATTTTTAGGGTTGTAACCCGGAGTTTGTCTTGTGGTCAAACCCTCTTATCCTTCTATTTTTGTCATAGCAGTTTGCCTAGTCTTGTCCAGTTTTGTTTCAGGGTTGTACTTTGGTTTGTTTTGCTTGTTTTATTGTTGAACCGTTTCACCGTTAGTCTAATGAAACTTTCGGTCTTTTGTTACCTACAGTCATCTTATTTGTTTAGTTCTTTTTATCCTTTAGATTTGTCTTTTGTTCAAACGTTGATTCTAGTGACATGACATGCACGCACAGTTTGGGCCTAATCTTAAATGTTAATCATAAAACCATTTGGAGGTTATCGAGACATTTAAAGGAAATAAGAATGGTTTGAGATCATTTGGAGCCCGAGTCATGTGAAAAATGGGGCAAGTAAAAAGAAAATCGTTACAGGCAAGTTGGCCATGTTGAGATAGGGGTCGTTCATGGTAATGAAAATGAGAGTGTTGCCCAACAAGGCTTTAAAGATAGAGTGAGTGTCTAATTGTGTTGTTGGAACTTGGCATATTTTGAAGATTGAAATGATGGAGGCATTTTGTTCTGCTATCCAAACACTTTATCCATTGTCAACCCTTTGAGCCTTATTTTAATTTCTTTCATACCCCTTCCTTCGGAATCAGTAGCAAAAATTAGAAACACAAATGTGGAAAAAAAAAGGAAAAAGAAAACAACAAAAACAAAAAAAAAATGAAAAATAAAATAAAAAGGAAAACTAGAAAAATGAGGAATTGGGAAGTACGTTTGACCTGATTCCTCAAAGAGGATACGTAAGTGCTTCACAGCTCGGTCATAGTGTAAATAAAACTAAAAAATCCCCAAGCAAGAAACTGGGTCAAATAATTGTGTTTATTATAAATAAATCTGGGTCCGAAGGTTGTAAATTGTGAACCCAAAGTTGAATTGTTTTGAGCCTTTAATTCCCTTTCTTTCTAGCCCTATCCAAATCCCACATTACGGTCCAAAGAAAGACCTTCTGATCAGTCTTCAAAAGATGCCACGTCAGGCGAATGAGAGAGTCCTGTCAGAACATAACACTCTGATTCCCAGCAGAAAAGACTTTGATTTCCAGCAGAAGAAATATGAGAGAGTCTTAGCAGTAACACCCTCAATCCCCAGTTGAAGAGTAATACAAATGAGAGAGTCTTATCGGTGAAAACTTTCACGGGCACTATAAGGCGATGAAAGCTGAGAGAAAAATCAAAATGAGAGAGGTTCGATAGTGAAAACCTTCGGGCACTACAAGTCGAAGAAGGGTGAGAATCATATGGAAATCACCAGACAGAAATCTTGAAAGACGATTGACGACGGAGGATAGGTCATATGTGCATGTCATGACCATTAAAGTCGGAATTCGTGTTTGATAGGGTTTTATTTTATAGTTTCTTTTATTAGAGAGTCATTTTTTTCTTTGTCTTCTATTTTTGTTTCCTTTTATCTTTCTGATTTCATCAAAAATTCCCCGGTAGAGTCTGTTTGGTCAGAACAAGTTAGAAATGACTTCAAAATTTGCCATCAGCTTTCCAATTATGCAAGACGGAATCTGATTGGTACACCCAAGTGATATAAGTCAGGAGGGAACAAGCGCAATGCCAATGTCCAGAAGGATATTCCCCAGCAAGAGGAAATTAACAAAAGGGGTAGATCGGTGTCAAGGAGGATACCTCCATAAAACAAACGAAGGTTAATAACCAAGTCCAAGGCCAGCGAGACTCAAAGGTCGGGAAAATTCTTGTTCCCTAGATATGCCACAAAAGAAGGGGGATATCCCCAGCAAAAAAGGTATTTCCACTGACAAGGATGAACGAAGAAGATGGTTCATCAGTAAAACATGCAAGATCCTCAAGCAGGGTCACTGTCATAGGAATTTGGGTAGTCAGGATACCGGTGGAAAGCAACAGTGAAAGGCTTGTGAATAAAGAGTCGTCAAGCAGGGCGGGGAAGCAAGAAAGGGAAAAACTATCCCCAGTAGGAATATCATCCCCAACAAGTTCTGACAATGACACACAGAGCAGGGAAAGAGAAGGAGAACCATTTCCAGCAGGAGCATCATAACCAACCACCGTGTTTTTAAACTAATAAATTTTCTTTGATTTGGAACAGGAAAAGGAAATGGCGTTGATGGCGGAAAGGCATGCCACAAGGAAGATTATCAAACTGGGGCAGAAAATTTTCCTTTCATTTGGAAAATTTTCTGGAAGATAGGTATCTATTTGGGGAAGAAGAAAGATAACACCAGTTTTAAGGAAAGTGGTCCTTGAACCTGTATTATCCCTAGCAGGGTGGAAAGAAAGAAAGAAAATAACAAGCTTCAATGAAAAGAGTTGTATCCCTAGCGGACAGAACAAAAAGGATGAAACTTGTGTTCAGAAAAGCAAAAGGCCAATGTCATCCCCAGCAACCTTCAGAAGAGTGAAGCACCAGTTTTGAAGAAATGAAAATCCCCGAGCAGAGTTATCCTCAACAGCGTTATCCCCAGCTGATAACATTTTTTATCCCCAACAGGTAAGTAAATAATCCCCCAACAGTGTTATCCCCAACAGTTTCGAAGGAAGACAACACGCGTTTTAAGGGAAACAGTTCTGCAAGAAGGTAATTCAGGAAGAAGGAAATGGTTTAGGAGGAAAAGGGAGACACAGTTCCCAATTTAAATCATTGAGATTTTACCCATAGGAGACGCACTTCCTAAGATTAAAGCTTCACTCATAGGAGACGCACTTCCTTAATTTATTTTTACCGATAGGAGATGCACTTCCTAAGATTATTTTTACCCATAGGAGACGCACTTCCTAAGTTTATTTTCATGCATAGGAGACACACTTCCTAGTTTAAAGTCCTTAAAGTTTCACCCATAGGAGACGCACTTCTTAAGTTTATTTTTACCTCTAGGAGACGCACTTTTTAAGTTTATTTTCATGCATAGGAGACGCACTTCCTAAATTAAGATTTCAATCATTGGAGACGCACTTCCTAGTTTAAAGTCATTAAAGTTTCACCCATAGGAGACGCACTTCCTAAGTTTATTTTTACCCATAGGAGACGCACTTCCTAAGATTATTTTCATGCATAGGAGATGCACTTCCTGAATTAAGATTTCAATCATAGGAGACGCACTTCCTAGTTTAAAGTCATTAAAGTTTCACCCATAGGAGACGCACTTCCTAAGTTTATTTTTACCCATAGAAGACACACTTCCTAAGTTTATTTTCATGCATAAGAGGCGCACTTCCTAGTTTAAAGTCCTTAAAGTTTCACCCATAGGAGACACACTTCTTAAGTTTATTTTTACCTCTAGGAGACGCACTTCCTAAGTTTATTTTTATGCATAGGAGATGCACTTCTTAGTTAGGTTCATTCCAGTTCAACCATAGGAGATACACTTCCTAATGAAGATCTTTCAAGCCATTCTTATAGGAGACACAGCTTCCTAGTTTTAATCACTGAAGTTTTCACCCTTAGGAGACGCACTTCCTAGTCTTGGTTATTTAAATTTATCTTTAGGAGACGCACTTCCTAAGACTGGTTCATTCATGTTTTATTTTTAGCAGACACATTTGCTAGTCAAAGTTTTTGGTTTTACTCGTAGGAGACGCACAAACTAGTCTATTCTTTAGTTTACTCTCATCATTGCATCAGTAGAATAAGTGGTTTACAATTTTGCTAACGATTCACAAATCTTCCTAGTGCAAGCTGGGTAGGAAATTTTGTTTGTTTTGGTTGAAGGATCCCGCCCGGCAAGCGGAGGGTTACAATAAAAATCCCCAACATTCAATCCAAGTTAGAAGTAGCGGAAGCTACGGTCCGAGGTGATCAACAGAAGTTTAGTCACAATAAAAAAAAGAGGCAAGAAGCCAATCCAAAATGCAGAAGCTGATAAAAGCTGTCCTAGACATGGTCAACGTCACAAGAACTGCAAGCCTGGTCCTGATCCACCCGGCCCGTCGTCACGGGAATTACCACCCCGTTATGTTGAAATTGTATGTTTTATGCTTTTAATATCAGTGTTAAAGTCTATCGGGTGATTTAGGAGTGATTTGGATTGAAAATGAGGCATATAGCCTTTTTGAAGGAAACTTGAATAAGGAAAGTCAACCCGGAGTTGACTATTTGGTTAGAGGGCTCGAAATCGGATTCTGATGATTCGGTTAGTTCCGGGAGGTGATTTGTGACTTAGGGGAGCGATCGGAATTGAATTTGGAGGCCCGGTGTAGAAATAGGCTTGAATTGGCTAAGGTTGAATTTTGGCGAAATCCGAACGGTAGGTGCGATTTTGATCCGGGAGTCGGAATGGAATTCCGACAGTTGCAGTAGCTCCGTTGGGTGATTTTGGATGTGCCTGCAAAATTTCAGGTCATTCGGACGTCGTTTGGTCGGGTTTTTGATTGATTGTGTAAATCGGAATGTTTTAAGGAATTTAGGCTTGAATCCGTGTGTAATTGGTGATTTTAATGTTTAGGATGGTGTTTTTATGATTGGAACAAGTTCGTATCGTGTTTTGGGGTATGTTGGTGGTCTTCTTTGGGGTCCCGGGGGCCTCGGGGTGTTTTCGGATGGTTAAACGGAAGAAAATCATGGAAATTGCAGGTTGAAGTGTTCTGGTTCTGTCATTTTCACCCCTGCGGAAATGTGGGCGCGGAGGCGAGTCCGCAGGAGCGGACTGAGGAGCGCAGGAGCGCTTGGCATCGCAGAAGCGGAATCCTTTCCGCTGAAGCGGCATCGCTGGTGCGAGTCAGTGATCGCAGAAGCGGACTTGATGAAAAATGGGAAGGTCCGCAGAAGCGGATTCTTGACCGCCTGGGCGAGTCCACAGGAGCGGACTCTGGTTCGCAGAAGCGGGAGTTTTCGCAGAAGCGGAGTTTCATTCCGCTGAAGCGGATGCGCAGGGGCGGTCCCTTGATCGCTGGTGCGGAAATGGCCAAAAGGGCCTGGGTTCGCAGAAGCGACCAAAAGGTCGCAGAAGCGGTTACGCAGGGGCGGAATTTTATCCGCAGAAGCGAAAATCGCTGTGAGTTAAGTGTATCCGAAGTTAGAAAAATTTCAGAAACATTTCACACATTTGGGTCTCGGCTTTAGAGGCGATTTGGGCGATTTTGAAGAGAAACTCAAGGGAAATCATCGGGTAATCAACTATGGACTTAAACTATGATTAGTATTGGTAATATTATGCAATTATATCATGAAAATGGAGGAATTTGGGGTAATTTATGGAGGATTTGGCCCTAGGCTTGAACTTTAGAAAATCAAGGTTTTGAATGGGCAAATGGAGTCCGAATTTAGTAAAATTGATATGCTTAGACTCGTATCGAGATGAGGATTCCGAATATGTGACTTTCGTAATTTTTCGAGAAGCGTACCGAAAGTCGAGTTTTGACAACTTTGGGAATTGTGATGTAAATTGAGTTGTATTGATTGGGTGTCGCCCCATTGGCCTAATTTGTTGTATTTCTACTGTATTTGATCAGATTCTATGCGTGCGGAGCTTGATTCTCGTGGCAAGGGCATTGCGGAGTAGTTGTCGCGCCGTATTGAGGTGAGTAATAGATGTGGGTGATGACCAGCGGGTTCGAAACCCCGGTATACCACTTTGTGACGATGTATAGCGGCGAGACACGTACTCTCTTGTGAGTGCGGGGTCGATTGTGATTGGGGACTATGGCTTAGTCCGACTTGTTGATACTGTATTATGATATTAGGCTATTCTTGAGCCGTCGAACCTCCTTCTCGGATGGTTGCATGTTATATATTGTGATAATGGCCACTCTTGAGCCGAGGAACCCCCTTCTTGGGCGGTTGAGTATACTTGTGGGCCATGAGCCGGTTATTGGATCCCGCGAGGATCGTTATCATTGTCTTATCATATTGACATGCTAGTTTACTACTAGTCCGCAGCTATTTCTGTTATCATGTTATTTCCAAATCTCTGGAACTTGATATTTCCGTTTTCAACTGAAAAATGATAAAAGATGTTTTCAAACTACTTTTGAGCCTGCGAGGCTGCGATTGTATATTAGCTGACTAGTAGTGGATCGGGTTGCGCGCCGCAGCAGTATACATGTTGGATCGGACTGCACGTCGCAGTGATATTGTGCTTGGGCTGAAGGAGCCGCTCCGGAGTCTGAACCCCCACAGTGAGCACGGGTACCCAAATTGGATCGGGCTACGCGCCGTAGCGGTCATATCATGCATTGCATTGCATTTAGCTACATCTGCTAGTTGTTATACTATTTTGCTGGTACTTGTTGGTACAGGTACAGTTGATATTGATTCTGTGACAGGGTATTTGATTACAGCTTTACATAGTGCTTTATTGCGGATTTCTTATTTGCGCTGTCTTACCCTTGTTTATTACCACTCAGTCTGGCAGTACTCATTTTACTCCCTGCACCTTGTGTGCGGATCCAGGTTCCTCTCAGCAGTGATCCAGTAGTTGTGCGAGGTGACATCTGTGGGATATACGAGGTAGCTGCAGAGTCCGCAGGACCCGATATTCCTTCTTACTGTCTCTTGACTTTGTATTGACTTTTCTTTCCGCACTTGGTATCTTGTAAACCTTTGTACACTCATGTTCAGTAGAGGCTCATGACTCTTGACCCTTGGTCTATGGGAGTTGATGTATTATGGGACTTGGTTCCCCGTTTTCGTTATATGTATCGCTATTGCTTCGTGATTTATTGTGCTTAAATGGGATAAAGAGAGCTTCTAGCTCTGTTATTGTTATTGATTGGTCGGGCTGGCTTAGCAATGTGCTGGGCGCTATCACGACCGGATTTGGGGTCGTGACAAGTTAGTATCAGAGCCTAGGTTTACTAGGCCTCATGAGTCTTGAGCCGGTTAGTAGAGTCTTGTGGATCGGTACGGGGACGCCTGTACTTATCCTCGGGAGGCTGCGAACCTTTAGGAAAACTTCACTTTTCTTGAACTCGGTCGTGCGATCTTGTTGTTCTGAGAACTGAACTTCTATATTCTATTCTCTCGCAGATGGCGAGAACGCGAGCATCGGGACGAGGTGGACGACCTCCATTGCCACCTGTTAGAGGCCGTGGGCGCGGTCGTGCTAGAGTTAGAGGTAGGGCGGCCGAGGCGGTGCCCAGCCGACCCGCCTGTTGTACCGGTTCAGGAGCGCCCCCAGTGGTTGATGCTCAGCAGCCCCAGTTCGGGGCCGGACTATATCTATTGCTATTCCCGGTCTTCGGGAGACTCTTGCTCGGATATTATCGGTGTGTTCCGGTTTGGCTCGGGTAGTTTCGGCTACCGCTACCGTAGCGACATCTCAGTCGGGGGTGGTCAGCGGACCCCTGCGGCTCGCACACCTCTGACCCGGTTGTTCGGGGACTTCGGACGCCGAGGCGGTCCCCGCTCGGTGGTTGCACCGGTTATTCCTCCGACTGCACCAGCTCCAGCTCCGAGCATATGGTTGAGGTTATGCCCGATGACGAGCGGCGTCGTCTCGAGAGATTTGGTAGACTTCGACCACCTCATTTCGGTGGCGTTGAGGGCGAGGATGCCCGGGGTTTCTTGGACAAGTGTCCAGAGGATGTTGCGGACGGCTGGTATTCTTGAGTCCGGCGGAGTTTCATTTACTACCTTTCAGTTCACCGGTCCCGCATTTGATTGGTGGGAAGAGTTTGAGAGGCGTAGGCCTGCAGGAGCAGCACCTCTCACATGGCAGCAGTTCTATACTCTCTTTCTAGAGAAATATGTACTTCAGTCTTGTCGCGAGGAGCTACGTCGCCGGTTCGAGTGGTTGGTTCGGGGCGACATGTCTGTGACCCAGTATGAGCTCGGATTCACACAGTTGGCTAGGCATGCCACATGGATGATCCCTAATGATAGGGAGAGGATCCGGAGGTTCATTGATGGCCTCAACTACTCTATCCGTATTCTTATGACCGGAGAGAGAGTTTTGTCATCATCATTTGAGGAGGTTGTTGATATGGCACGCTCCATTGAGGCGGATCGACGCCGAGAGAGAGGAGCGGGAGGCCAAGAGGCCTCGTGGTTCGGCGGTTTCAGTGGTGCTCCATCTAGAGGGCATTCCCGGCAGAACGGAGAGGTCGTTCATCTAGACCTTCTCATTCGGGCCGCCCGGAGCAGAGCGGAGGTTCTCATGGTTGTGGTCGACAGGGGTTTCAGCGAGGTCAGTCTCGCTTGGTGCCCTTCCGGCCCAGGGTGCGGCACCTACTTCATCGGCCCGGGGTTCTTCTGCGGCGAGGGTTCCCTTCAGTCCCCTTCTCCGGCACCGGGTGCATGTTATGAGTGTGGTGAGTTTGGCCACATGAGGAGACGGTGCCCTCGACTCCGTAGGGACAGGACTCGGCAGAGGGATCAGCCCTCATCTTCAGCACCATCTCGGTCTAGTAGAGGTGGAGGTCGGTCTTCTCGTGGTCGCCCGGGGGCGAGGAGAGATCCGGTGGAGGCCGAGCACGGTTCTATGCACTTCCGACGGGCGTGATGCGGTTGCCTCCGATGCTGTGATTACGGGTATCATTTCTGTCGGTCACGGAGATGCCTCTGTTCTATTTGATCCGGGGTCCACATATTCTTACGTGTCCTCTTATTTTGCACATCACTTGGGTGCGACTCGTGGTAGTCTTGATTTACCTGTTCATGTATCCACCTCCGTGGGTGATACGATTGTTGTGGATCATGTCTATAGATCCTGTGTTATATCTATTGGGGGTCTGGAGACCCAGGCAGATTTGTTATTGTTGGGGATGGTGGACTTTGATGTTATATTGGGTATGGACTGGTTGTCTCCGTACCATGCTATATTGGACTGTCATGCTAAGACAGTTACGTTGGCCATTCCTGGTATTTCTCGGATTGAGTGGCGGGGTTCGACCGATTTCGTCCCTAGCCGTGTTATTTCGTTCCTAAAAGCTCAGAAGATGGTTGAAAAAGGGTGTTTATCGTACTTAGCTTTTGTGAGAGATGTGGGAGCTGAGTCTCCTAGCATTGATTCTGTACTTGTTGTGAGGGACTTCCCAGATGTATTCCCCTCAGACCTGCCGGGCATGCCGCCGGACAGGGATATTGATTTTGGCATTGACTTGGTGCCGGGCACTCAGCCCATATCCGTTCCTCCTTATCGGATGGCACCGACTGAGTTGAAAGAACGGAAAGAGCAGCTTCAGGAGCTTCTGGATAAGGGTTTTATCCGCCCTAGTGTGTCCCCGTGGGGTGCGCCGGTATTATTTGTTAAAAAGAAAGATGGTTCCATGCGAATGTGTATTGATTATAGGCAATTGAACAAAGTGACGGTGAAGAACAAGTACCCTCTACCGCGCATAGATGATTTGTTTGATCAGTTACAGGGTGCGAGGGTGTTTTCTAAGATCGATCTTCGTTCAGGCTATCATCAGCTGAAGATCAGGGACTCGGATATTATGAAGACTGCATTCGGGACCCGATATGGTCATTATGAGTTTCTTGTGATGTCGTTTGGGCTGACCAACGCCCCAGCAGCATTTATGCATCTGATGAACAGTGTGTTCAGGCCTTATTTGGATTCATTTGTGATTGTGTTCATTGATGACATTCTAGTCAACTCCCGTAGTCAGGAGGAGCATGCTCAGCATTTGAGTATTTTGTTGCAGAGATTGAAGGAGGAGAAGCTATATGCTAAATTCTCCAAGTGCGATTTTTGGCTCGAGTCCATAGCATTTTTGGGACATGTGGTGTCTCGTGATGGTATTCAGGTTGATCAGAAAAAGATAGAGGCGGTGCAGAGTTGGCCTAGACCGACCTCAGCTACAGAGATCGGGAGTTTTCTTGGTTTGGCGGGATATTATCGCCGGTTTGTTCAGGGATTTTCATCCATTGCTTCTTCATTGACTAAATTGACCCGGAAGGGTGCACCATTCGTGTGGTCGGATGAGTGCGAGGAGAGCTTTCAGAAGCTCAAGACAGCTTTGACCACAGCTCCAGTGTTAGTATTGCCATCAGCTTCAGGTTCATATACCGTTTATTGTGATGCCTCGAGAGTGGGGATAGGTTGTGTGTTGATGCAGGAAGGTAAGGTAATTGCTTATGCTTCTCGGCAATTGAAGCCACATGAGAAGAACTATCCTGTTCATGATTTGGAGCTAGCCGCCATTGTTCATGCATTGAAGATTTGGAGACACTATTTGTACGGTGTGTCTTGTGAGGTGTATACCGACCACCGTAGTCTCCAGCACTTGTTCAAACAGAAAGACCTTAATTTGAGACAGCGGAGATGGCTTGAGTTGCTGAAGGATTATGACATTACTATATTATATCATCCGGGAAGGCCAATGTGGTGGCCGATGCTTTGAGCCGGAAGGCGGTCAGTATGGGGAGCTTGGCATATATTCCAGCCGAGGAGAGGCCATTTGCTCATGATGTTCAGGTGCTAGCCAATCGGCTAGTGAGGTTAGATATTTCGGAGCCCAGCAGGGTATTGGCTTGTGTTGTATCTCGGTCATCTCTATATGATCATATTCGTGAGCGCCAGTATGATGATCCACATTTGGTTGTCCTGAGGGACAGAGTTCAACATGATGATGCTAGAGATGTCACCATTGATAGTGACGGCGTATTGAGGATGCAGGGCCGGATATGCGTGCCCAATATTGATGGCCTTCGTGAGTTGATTCTGGAGGAGGCCCATAGCTCGCGGTATTCTATCCATCCAGGAGCCGCGAAGATGTATCAAGATTTGAAACAACACTATTGGTGGAGAAAGATGAAAATGGACATTGTCAGACATGTAGCTCGATGCCTCAACTGTCAGCAGGTCAAGTATGAGCATCAGAGGCCCGATGGCGTGGTTGAGCGTATTGATATTCCCGAGTGGAAATGGGAGAGGATTACTATGGACTTTGTTAGTAGTCTCCCTCGGACAACGAGGAAGTCTGATTTAGTTTGGGTGATTGTGGATAGACTGACCAAGTCAGCTCACTTTATTCCAGTTAGCACTACCTACTCATCGGAGCGGTTGGCGGCGATCTTTATTCGAGAGATTGTTCGGTTGCATGGAGTCCCAGTGTCTATCATATCCGACAGGGGTACTCAGTTCACTTCTCAGTTTTGGAGAGCATTTCAGCGAGAGATAGGTACACGGGTTGAGTTGAGTACAACATTTCACCCCCAGACAGACGGACAGTCTGAGCGCACTATTCAGATCTTGGAGGATATGTTGCGAGCTTGTGTGATTGATTTTGGTGGTTCGTGGGATGAGTTCCTACCACTTGCTGAGTTTGCCTATAACAACAGTTATCAGTCGAGTATTCAGATGGCCCCGTATGAGGCATTGTATGGCAGGCGGTGTAGATCCCCCGTGGGATGGTTTGAGCATGGTGAGGTTAGATTGATAGGGACTGAGTTAGTCCAGGATGCTCTGGATAGAGCAAAGTTGATCCAGGAGAGGCTTCGTACAGCACAGTCTCGTCAGAAGAGTTATGCGGACCGTAGAGTTCGAGAGTTGTCTTTCATGGTTGGTGATAGAGTATTGTTGAAGGTTTCACCTATGAAGGGTGTCATGAGGTTCGGGAAGAAAGGAAAGTTGAGTCCTAGGTACATTGGTCCTTTTGAGATACTTAGGAGGGTTGGAGAGGTGGCATATGAGTTAGCCTTGCCGCCCAGCTTATCTAGCGTTCATCCGGTATTCCATGTGTCTATGCTCCGGAAGTACATAGGAGATCCGTCTCATGTATTAGACTTCAGTACCATTCAGCTTGATGGTGATCTATCCTATGAGGTGGAGCCTATTGCCATTTTGGGACGTTAGGTGAGAAAATTGAGGTCTAAGGAGATTGCATCAGTTAAGGTTCAGTGGAGAGGTCGACCCGTGGAGGAGGCCACTTGGGAGATCGAGCGGGAGATGCGGAGCAGATATCCTCACTTGTTTGAGACTTCGGGTATGTTTCTTGACCCGCTCGAGGACGAGCGTTTGCTTAAGAGGGGGAGAATGTGACGACCCGGCCCGTCGTCACAGGGAATTACCATCCCGTTATGTTGAAATTGTATGTTTTATGCTTTTAATATCAGTGTTAAAGTCTATCGGGTGATTTAGGAGTGATTTGGATTGAAAATGAGGCATATAGCCTTTTGAAGGAAACTTGAATAAGGAAAGTCAACCCGGAGTTGACTATTTGGTTAGAGGGCTCGGAATCGTATTCTGATGATTTGGTTAGTTCCGGGAGGTGATTTGTGACTTAGGGGAGCAATCGGAATTGAATTTGGAGGCCGGTGTAGAAATAGGCTTGAATTGGCTAAGGTTGAATTTTGGCGAAATCCGAACGGTAGGTGAGATTTTGATCCGGGGGTCGGAATGGAATTCCGACAGTTGCAGTAGCTCCGTTAGGTGATTTTGGATGTGCCTACAAAATTTCAGGTCATTCGGACGTCGTTTGGTCGGGTTTTTGATTGATTGTGTAAATCGGAATGTTTTAAGGAATTTAGGCTTGAATCCGTGTGTAATTGGTGATTTTAATGTTTAGGATGGTGTTTTTATGATTGGAACAAGTTCGTATCGTGTTTTGGGGTATGTTGGTGGTTTTCGTTGGGGTCCGGGGGCCTCGGGGTGTTTTCGGATGGTTAAACGGGAGAAAATCATGGAAATTGCAGGTTGAAGTGTTCTGGTTCTGTCATTTTCGCCCCTGCGGAAATGTGGGCGCGGAGGCGAGTCCGCGGGAGCGGACTGAGGAGCGCAGGAGCGCTTGGCATCGCAGAAGCGGAATCATTTCCGCTGAAGCGGCATCGCTGGTGCGAGTCAGTGATCGCAGAAGCGGACTTGATGAAAGGGGGGAAGTCCGCAGAAGCGGATTCTTGACCGCCTGGGTGAGTCCGCAGGAGCGGACTCTGGTGCGCAGAAGCGGGAGTTTTCGCAGAAACGGAGGTTCAATCGCGGAAGCGGACGCGCATAAGCGGTCCTTTTCTCGCAGAAGCGGAATTGGCCGGCTAGGCCTGGAACCGCTGAAGCGACCCTCTAGTCGCGGATACGGACTCGTAGGAGCGGAATTTTATTCGCAGAAGCGAAAATCGCTGGGAGTTAAGTGTATCAGAAGTTAGAAAAATTTCAGAAACATTTCACACATTTGGGTCTTGGCTTTAGAGGCGATTTGGGCGATTTTGAAGAGAAACTCAAGGGAAAATCATGAGGTAATCAACTATGGACTTAAACTATGATTAGTATTGGTAATATTATGCAATTATATCATGAAAATGGAGGAATTTGGGGTAATTTATGGAGGATTTAGCCCTAGGCTTGAACTTTAGAAAATCAAGGTTTTGAATGGGCAAATGGAGTCCGAATTTAGTAAAATTGATATGCTTAGACTCGTATCGAGATGAGGATTCCGAATATGTGACTTTCGTAATTTTTCGAGAAGCGTACCGAAAGTCGGGTTTTGACAACTTTGGGAATTGTGATGTAAATTGAGTTGTATTGATTGGGTGTCGCCCCATTGGCCTAATTTGTTGTATTTCTACTGTATTTGATCAGATTCTATGCGTGCGGAGCTTGATTCTCGTGGCAAGGGCATTGCGGAGTAGTCGTCGCGCCGTATTGAGGTGAGTAATAGATGTGGGTGATGACCAGCGGGTTCGAAACCCCGGTATACCACTTTGTGACGCTGTATAGCGGCGAGACACGTACTCTCTTGTGAGTGCGGGGTCGATTGTGATTGGGGACTATGGCTTAGTCCGACTTGTTGATACTATATTATGATATTAGGCTATTCTTGAGCCGTCGAACCTCCTTCTCGGATGGTTGCATGTTATATATTGTGATAATGGCCACTCTTGAGCCGAGGAACCCCCTTCTTGGGCGGTTGAGTATACTTGTGGGCCATGAGCCAGTTATTGGATCCCGCGAGGATCGTTATCATTGTCATATCATATTGACATGCTAGTTTACTACTAGTCCGCAGCTATTTCTGTTATCATGTTATTTTCAAATCTCTGGAACTTGATATTTCTGTTTTCAACTGAAAAATGATAAAAGATGTTTTCAAACTACTTTTGAGCTTGCGAGGCTGTGATTGCATATTAGCTGACTAGTAGTGGATCGGGCTGCGCGCCGCAGCAGTACATATGTTGGATCGGACTGCACACCGCAATAATATTGTGCTTGGGCTGTAGGAGCCCCTCCGGAGTCTGAACCCCCACAGTGAGCACGGGTACCCAAATTGGATCGGGCTACGCGCCGTAGCGGTCATATCATGCATTGCATTGCATTTAGCTACATCTGCTAGCTGTTATACTGTTTTGCTGGTACTTGTTGGTACAGGTACAGTTGATATTGATTCTGTGACAGGGTATTTGATTACAGCTTTACATAGTGCTTTATTGCGGATTTCTTATCTGCGATGTCTTACCCTTGTTTATTACCACTGAGTCTGGCAGTACTCATTTTACTCCCTGCACCTTGTGTGCAGATCCAGGTACCTCTCAGCAGTGATCCAGTAGCTGTGCGAGGCGACATTTGTGGATATTCGAGGTAGCTGCAGAGTCCGCAGGAACCGATATTCCTTCTTACTATCTCTTGACTTTGTATTGACTTTTCTTTCCGCACTTGGTATCTTGTAAACCTTTATACCCTCATGTTCAGTAGAGGCTCATGACTCTTGACCCTTGGTCTATGGGAGTTGATGTATTATGGGACTTGGTTCCCGTTTTCGTTATATGTATCGCTATTGCTTCGTGATTTGATATGCTTAAATGGGCTAAAGAGAGCTTCTAGCTCCGTTATTGTTATTGATTGGTCGGGCTGGCTTAGCAATGTGCTGGGCGCCATCACGACCGGATTTGGGGTCGTGACAAGTTGGTATCAGAGCCTAGGTTACTAGGCCTCATGAGTCTTGAGCCGGTTGGTAGAGTTTTGTGGATCGGTATGGGGACGCCAATACTCAAGATCAAGCTTCGGAAGACTTATAGATAGGAATCTTGTAACTAGTAGTTGATAGGCTTAGTTAGTCTTTTTTATGTTTTGATTTTTGATGTAATAGCAGGACCACAGATCGGAGCCTCGACGGAACAGCACCTCGACTGGCTCTCCACCTCGGCATACCTCATATTCTCGCTCACTTCCGAACTACACGTGGCCTGATTCCTTTATAGCCAAGGATATGTAGGCAGCTCAGATACACGGGCTCGGTCACATCCTCTTCTCTTTAGTTTAGTCTCTCTGAATAAGAGTCGGGTCAAAACACTTGTCTAGTCGTTCTTTGTCTGAAAACCCTTTGTGTTATCAGTCAAAGAGGGGCAACTGTCATGATTTTTGACCCTCCCCGAGATTTTTTATATTTTAACGTAAAATATTTAGTTTAGTCCTAATATAGCCATCTCAGCTAATTTTGACTCTTTTACTTTATTTTTACCTTAAAATGAAAAATAGCAAAAAAATATAGTTTTGTAGTCATTTTTAAACTTAGAAAAATACAAAAAATAGTACTTTATATTTTTATTTTTATATAAAAATGAAATCACAAAAATAATTTTATTAGTGTTTTGTAGTAATTTTGAACTTGAAAAATACAAAAATATTACTTTACATTTTATCTTTTTATAAAAACAAAAATTATAAAATAAAAAATAATATAATTAATATTTTATGGTTACTTTCATCTTGAAAAAAATAAAAATAGTTTAGTTTTAATTGTCGGTTTTACTTTTATAGTTATTTCGCTTACATAAGATTAATCAAATAAAATCGTATACTTATTCTTGGTTTCGGGCATAGAATAATATTCAGATTTTAAACTACCCGATTTCAGGCTTTCGGACCTAGCCCGTAATAATCCGAGTCCACCACACGTGGGGGACAAGGGGAATAACGGACAAACAAAAAGGGGCAGCGCATATACACATGCACACACGATTTGAAAAAAGAATAAAGAGGGAAAAAGACAAAAGGTAAAACAATTGAAAATTGGAAAAAGACAAAAGTGAAACAATTGAAAAATGGAAAGAGATAGAAAGTGAAAAAATTGGAAACAGAAAGGAATCAAAAAGACGGAAAGAATGAAAAAGAGAAATAATAGAAAAGGAGAAATGATACAAAAACACAATGAAAAAAGACAAAAAGAAAACAGAAGAAAAGGATACAAAATATATACTACTATTTTCGGTCATCTTCTTCCTCAGGGAGAAACCCAACAAACACCCTAACCTCCATTTTCGTCCGGCAACAAAACGACGCCACTGTCGACATCCAAACGACCCCTCCAGTCGACGCCCGCACATCCGCCATTTCTGTCCAAACTGCGGCTGCCTCCAGCTCGTTCATGCGACCACATATCCTTTTCTAAACTTTCCTTACTTTTTCAACCAGAAAACATACCTTAAGAACCCCGAACAGAGTCCGTTCGAGTTAGAAAAGTTTTCCGTTGAGGTCGTCATTGTTCGTCGAGTTCTGGTACGTCGAGGTTTCTTGGTTCGATATTTGTTCAAAGTCCATCTGTTTCGCCTCTCATTTGAGTTCACCGTCGAGTCGATACTCCATCTGAGGTTCCGTCTGTGTTCATCGGTGAAAGCGTAAGTCATGAGTCGTCAAGTTGTTTAGCTTCTTGCAATTAAAATTTCATTGATTTATACTAGAGGTCCGTTCTTCTAATTCTTTCACTACTTTGTTCTAGTAATTATCATGTTGCTTTTATTTGTTACTTGACTTGGTGTTCAATGTATTTCAAATTTTGTTCTGATGTTCCGTTCTTACAGTCACTGCTTGTCGTGCCCATGTTTTATTTTAAGATTACCATATTTATGTATTAGTTGGAGTATTTATTCACGCATGTAAAGGTTGCGTGTCTTTGTTAGTCGTCAGAATCTTTAGTCATTTATCATAAAGAATTGATGCCATATAGATCAGAAAGTCGTTCATGTATTAATCTCACTTCATAAGAATATTTATTGATGCAATATATTGGATATGTCTATAGTACTACAAAATAAGTGCTGAGTCGCATTTTTATTACAGCATTATACAACATAGCTTCAATTTCTTAATTTTATGTTGCTAGTCAGAATTTGTCTGTTGAGTTGGTTAAACGATTTTGAAATCATCGTGATTATGGGTATGATTCCCGTGACATAGTTACGATGCCTAAAATTTGAGGGTGCATTTCATGTAACCCGTTTATAACGACTTTCGATAATTTCAGTGAATAAATTAGGATTTTTTGTATAGAGACAAATAAAGTAGAGAATCATAGTTGCTTTTAGGTTTAACTTCTAAATAATAAATGAGATATGCCTCACCAAATAAAATGCACAAACTGCGGGACCCTCATAAATGTATATATTAAAAATACTTAGACTTCAGGATGGGCCGTTTAGTCACGGCCTTACCCAAAATAATGATACGCTAGACATCTAGGCGCCTTTAATAAATTATTTTCTTATATTAGGGTACACATTTATGTGACCCAAATCCAAATCTCAACGGAGTCGAAATGTGTCGACAACCATGGGTAAATTGATGTGACGTGGTTCGAGATACGTTTCCACAACGTTGTAATTCTTTGTTAAAATAATAATAATAATATTAAAAGCGGTTAAAGGTTAAAATTTGCATATAAGTTAAAGCATGTTATAAATCAGATAAATAAGCCAAATATGACAGTTGAGCGACCGTGCTAGAACCATCAAACTCGGGAATGCCTGACACCTTCTCCCGGGTTAACAGAATTCCTTATCCGGATTTTTGGTTCGTGGACTATAATACAGAGTCAATCTTTTTCTCGATTCGGGATTCAACCTGTGACTTGGGACACCATAAATCTCCCAAGTGGCGATTCTGAATTAAATAAATAAATTCCGTTTCGATTGTCCTTTAATTGGAAAAAACTCCCTTGCGCCCTCGTGGGGCGGGCAGCGTGAAAAAGGAGGTTTGACAATGACATGTTGATTTTTGGTACGAATCTATGAGGAATTAGAGAGACCAAGAAGTATCTAACTTCAGTTTTTAAAATGAAAGATTTAAATGAAGTTGATACTATTTTGGGAATCAAAGTCAAAAGAGACAACAAGCGAGTGACTTTGTCACATGCACATTATATAGATAAAATCCTAGCCAAATTCAGTCACTTAGGAAAAAAGGAATATTATACTCAATATGATTCTAGTATTAAGCTAACTAAAAATACTGGAAGAGCAGTAGCACATTTGGAACTTGCAAGTGCAATAGGTAATATGATATATGCAATGCATTGCACTAGACCCGACATTGCATTTGCTGTTTGTAAACTTTCAAGGTTTACCAGTAATACAAGTAATGATCATTGGAAAGCGTCACGACCCAAACACGGTCGTGATGGCGCCCAACCCTAAAGCTAGGCAAGCCAGACCAACAACTGTTTCCACAGTTAAAGACCAGTCCCAAAAGGACAAATTTCAAGAAGAATATAAGAGTCAATAATAATACTCCAGTAATAATAGTATAATAAAATACTGAGAAGTGCGAACATCGAAATAACACTCCCAAAAGATCTAGGGTCATGAGTCTAGAGCCTCTAAGCAAAAACTGAATAGTAATATGAATACTGATCAAAATACCTAAGTCTGGGAATATATATAGAAATAACTGAAATAAGGAGAGATCACCCTATGGGACTATACAGGGTAGTTGTTGTTGTTGTTGTTGAAATAAGGAGAGAAGATAGGTCCTGCGAACGCCAGCAGCTACCTCAGCAACTCGAATATACTCTGAAGTAAGCTGGAATGCTCGTCTAACCCACCTGTGTACCTACATTTACACACAAAGGTATAGGGAGTAGGGGTGAGTACTAAGTACTCAATGAGTAAAAAGTATATGAAATAGCTGAAAGCAGAAAATCCACAGAATACCACAGAGCAAAGCTAAACCTACAGTCCGATACCTACCACGAACTAACAACAACAACAAGTCACAAATATCACAGGTAATTTACAAACAAGAATCCAATGCAATGCACATGACCGCTACGGCGCGTAGCCCGATCCGTTTAACGTCGACGACGCTCACTAGGGTGTGTACAGACTCCGGAAGGGCTCCTTCAGCCCAAGCGCAATATTCATATCATCTGCTGCGGGGTGCAGCCCGATCCATACTCAGTCCACAACATGCATATGAGTCACACGACAGTTCAATTTATTTATTTCCAGGTTCAGTTCACTAACAATAAAAAATACTTTAATTTTATTTAATTTTCCAAGAACAGGTGACTTAGCATTTCATAATAGTGATTTCAAGCCAGGACCGAGGTCAATGATTTTAAAAATCATGCTATCACATAGATATCTATCTCCTAAAGATACTATAATTCAGCACAAGGCCTCAAATATGGCTTATAGCCCACATATATACTTATCACAGTGTGCGTTTCAACCGCCAATATAATAGTATTCATATTTGGTATGGACCAAGTCTCAATCCCCAGTCATAACCAATCCTGCACCTGCCATGGGGTGCGAGCCACGCCCTAATAGCGTCACAATGTGCTAAGCCAGGGTTTCAAACCCTCAGGCTACCATATACACTAACTATTCATGTCTAGCCGGCCGTGGACTCGTCCGCGGTACTTTTTCCCTTTGAATTGGCCGCCTTGTGCGTCGAATCTAGTCAAAACCACAACAATTACATAAATATGGATCAAAGAAACATAACCCAATCAAACTTACTTGAAAAACGCAATAATTCACGAAGTTGGTAAAACCTGAGCCCCGGGCCCACTTCTCAAAAAATTCCTAAATTCATACCAACGGATTCCTCGTCTTGCCACGAGTCCGTGCATATAAAATTTATCGAAATCGGAGTTCGAATAGCCTTTAAAACCCCAAAAACTCGTTTTCAAAATTTAGGCCAATTCTTCATAAATTCTACCCAATTTTATGAATTTTGGTGTTGATTCTAGCATAAAATCGTGTTTTTGAGTCAAGAAACTTACCTCCAGCGATTACCCGTTGATTTCTCTCTTCAAAGCTCTCAAAACCCTCCCTTGACGAAGTAAAAGTGGTGTAAAAATAATGGAGTTCGCGTCTGAAATTTTAACTTAAATTGTTCTGTCACATACGCCTTGTTCTATGCGATCGCAATGCCCCTATGCGATCGCATAGAGTAAAATTTCCAGGCCATTTTTTCCTTGTATGCGTTCGCATAGAGCAATCTTCCTGTGTAATTTCCTCAACCTATGCGATCACACTTGACTCTATGCGATCGCATAGAGTAAAAATATACCCCCTGCAGGCCTTCTATGCGATCACAATACCTCTATGCGACCACATAGAGAAATATCTGACTGCAATATTTCTGTTGCAACATCCAAGTTCAAAACATTCCGTTGGGCATCCGAAATCATACTGAGTCCCACGGGACCTCAACAAAATGCATAGATATGACACATTACTTCATTCAAACTTGATTGCAACATAAAAAACACCATCATAAACATCAAAATCACCAAATCTCATGGATTCAAGCCTAAGTTTCATTAAAACTTCTGAAACTAAAATTTGATCTAAAACTCGACCTAAACACCTCCGAATGACTTGAAGTTTTTCACGCATATCCCAAATTATCAAACGGAGCTACTGCAACTCTCGGAATTTCATTCCGAGCCCCGGATCAAAATGTCACCAACTGTCCGGAATTCGCCAAAATTCAACCTTAGCCAATTCAAGCCTAAATCTACACCGGACCTCCGAATTTGATTCCGATTGCTCTCCTAAGTCATAAATCATCCCCCGAAACTAGTCGAATCATCATAAATCCATTACGAGCTTTCTAACTCTTCGGTCAATATTCGGTTGACTTTTCCAAACTAAACTTCCCATAAAGAGATTTATTTCCTTATTTATAACTAGATTCCATCCGATTTACTTCTAACTCTCCAAACACATATAAATTAACATGTTAAAGTATAAAATAAAGAAAATGGGTCGGTAACTCCCGTAACGACGGGTCAGGTTGTTACATTTTCCCCAACTTAAACAAACGCTCATCCACGAGCGGGTTAAGAAACATACCTGGAGTCTCAAATAAATGTGGATATCTGCTCCGTATCTCCTGCTCGGTATCCCAAGTTTCTTCCTCCATGGGACGACCTCTCCACTGCACTTTCACTGAAGCTATGTCTTTGGATCTCAACTTACAAACCTGTTGACCCAAAATGGCTACCGGCTCCACATCATAGGTCAAGTCCTCATCCAGCTGTATCGTGCTGAAGTCTAATACATGTGACGGGTCTCCAACGTACTTCCGGAGCATTGATACATGGAATACCGGGTGAACTCCCGACAAGATGGATGGCAAAGCAAGCATATAGGCCACCTCCCCAACTTTCCTAAGCACCTCAAAAGGTCCAATGAACCGTGGGCTTAACTTTCCTTTCTTTCCAAACCTCATAACGCCCTTCATAGGCGAAACTTTCAGCAACACCTTCTCGCCCACTGAATAAGACACATCTCGAACCTTCTGATCCGCATAACACTTCTAACGCGACTGAGCTGTGCGAAGTCTCTCCTAAATCACCTTCACCTTGTCTAAGGCATCCTGAACTAACTCTGTCCCCAATAATCTAGCCTCGCCGGGCTCAAACCAACCGACTGACCTACACCGCCTCCCATATAAGGCTTCATATGACGCCATCTGAATGTTGGACTGATAGCTATTATTATAAGCAAACTCCGCAAGAGGCAAGTAATCAACCCAAGAACCTCCAAAATCAATGACGCAAGCACGCAACATGTCATCCAGTATCTGAATTGTACGCTCGGACTACCCATCTGTCTGTGGGTGAAATGCTATGCTCAGCTCTACCTGTGAACCCAATTCTCGCTGAAATGTCCTCCAGAACTGTGAAGTAAACTGAGTAACTCAATCTGATATGATAGAAACTGGAACTCCATGCAATCTCACGGATGAATATCTCTGCTAACCGCTCCGAGGAGTATGTAGTACACACAAGAATGAAATGAGCTGACTTGGTCAGCCTATCCGCAATCACCCAAACTGAATCAAACTTCCTCGATGTCCGAGGGAGTCCACTAATAAAGTCCATAGTGATCCTTTCCCACATCCACTTGGGAATATCAATACGCTGGAACACGCTACCGGGCCTCTAATGCTCATACTTAACCTGCTAACAGTTTAGGCACCATGCTACATGACTCACAATATCTTTCTTCATCTTTCTCCACCAATAATGCTGCCTCAAATCCTGATACATCTTTGCGGTGCCTGGGTGAATAGAATACCACGAGCTGTAGGCCTCCTCCAATATCAACTCATGAAGGGCATCAACATTGGGCACGCATATCCGGCCCTGCATCAGCAACACACCGTCACTATCAATAGTGACATCTCTGGCATCATCATACTGAACTATGTCCTTGAGAAAAAGCAAGTGTGGATCATCATACTGGCGCTCTTGAATACGTTCATATAAGAAAGACCGAGATACCATGCAAGCCATCACCCGACTGGGCTAAAAAATATCCTGCCTCACCATCTGATTAGCTAGAGCCTGAACATCAACTGCAAGGGGCCTCTCCCCAACTGGAATGTATGCCAAGCTGCCCATACTAATAGCCTTCCGGCTTAAAGCATCGGCCACCACATTGGCCTTCCCAAGATGATACAAGGTAGTAATATCATAGTCTTTGAGTAATTCAAGCCATCTCTGCTACCTCAAATTGAGATCTTTCTACTTAAACAAGTGCTGAAGGATGCGACGGTCTGTATATATGTCACAAGATACACCATACAAGTAATGCCTCCAAATGTTCAAGCCATGAACAATAGCAGCTAACTCTAAGTCGTGAACATGGTAGTTCTTCTCATGGGGCTTTAATTGGCGAGAAGCATAT
>JASVEL010004922.1:0-36663 GCA_032618575.1 Nicotiana noctiflora
TGTACCTAAGTTGCACTCAAACAGTTGTATACCATCTTTAAATGCACTATTGTCAAACCATCATTCTTTCTCCCATGAGGTTCTAATCCATGATAGTCAGTCTTTGATACAAAGTGTCTGTCAAGATAAAGCTATTAATCCTCCTTGGCAGGTGGGTATGACACAAGCATTTGAAGCATTACATATTAATAACACATGGGATCTAGTCCCACTACCAGAAGGGAAGAAAGCCATAGGCTACATGTGGATGTATAAAGTGGAACATAAAGCTGATGGAAGTATTGAATGGTTTAGGGCTTGTTTGGTAGTAAAAGGATACACACAACAAGAGGGAATTGATTACATAGAAACCTTCTCACCAGCGCTAAAGATGACTACACTGATAGGACTCATAGCTGTAGCACTCAAAAGAGGATGGAACATGTTTCAGCTAGATGTAAACAATTTTTTTCTTTGTGGAGATTTGAATGAAGAAGTGTTTAAGGAGGTTCCTCCTAGACTAGTAGTGGCTAAACCAGGATTAGTCTGTAGGCTAAACAAACCTTTATATGGCTTGAAACAAGCTAGCAGACAATGGTATGCAAAGTTGATAGAAGCATTATGTTCCAGAAGTTATGAACATTCCATGTATGATTATTCATTGTTCTACAAGAATCGGGCATCTTTGGTATATGTAGCGGTATATGTTGATGATGTAATAGTTGATGATGTAATACTTACAAGAACAGATCTAGAAGAAATAAAGCTTTTCAAGAAATTTTTACATGATAGCTTCAAAATCAAAGATCTAGGGAAACTTCAGTATTTCCTATGATGGAGTCATCATTTTTCAAAGAAAATTTGTCATTGACCTCCTGAAAGAGTATAATTGTATCAGGTAATTGTCTCAGCTGTAGTTCCTTATCATCTCCCCTTGATCCAAGTGTGAAGTTAAAAGCAAAAGAAGTGTTCCCTTGTCAGATCCAACTTGCTACAAGAAATTGGTTGGGACATTGAATTTTCTAACCAACACAAAAATATTGCTTTTAGTGTACAACATCTAAGCCAATTCATGCAAGATTCAAGGGAACCATACTTGAAGGCAGCATATTACGTATTGAGGTACTTGAAGGCTAATCCCAGCCTAGGAGTTTTCTTTTCCAAGAATGATGATTATACAGTGAAGATTCCGATTGGCCATCATGCCCAGACTCCAGAAAGTCAGGTGGGTATGTTGTCCTACCGGGAGAAAGCCCTATAAGTTGAAAATCAAAGTAACAGGAAACTATTTCTTTGTCATCGACTGAAGTAGAGTACATGTCTATTAGAAAGGTGGTTGGTGAACTAGTGTGGTTACACAAAGGTTACTTGAGGAGCTCACAGTCCCCTTCTCCAGTCCTATTGAATCTTTGTGACAATCAATCATCACTTCACATAGCAAGGAACCCAATATTCCATGGACGAACGAAACATATTGAGGTGGATTGCTATTTTGTTCGAAACAAACTACAGGAAGGGCTCATTTCTCTGCATCATATTAGGACTGATCATCAACTTGCCGATATTCTTACTAAAGCATTAACTGGGATCAAGCATTCCAACCTTCTCAGCAAGTGGAGAGCGACAACTTCACCTCCAACTTGAGGAGGGAGGGGGTATTGAGATCGTTAGAATTAGAATGCAGACATTCTGCATTGTATTATTTATGTTTGTTCAAGCTAGTTGTACATACAACTTTACGAGTAGTACCAAGCAGTTAGTTGAGTTCATTAGATTTCCTAAAGTTCGTAGTCGGTTAGCAATTAGTTTGGATTTGTACTCCGTTAATTTTTCTTCTTCTTTGCGCTTTATACATATACACTTTATTTTGCTCCCTTTCAAGGTCTCAAGTTCGAAACCCACTGGGTGCAAACAATTTCTGAGGGCCATCAGACTGGGTAAAACCTGAATTAACCATGGTGCACTCGCGGAAAACTCCTTGCCGAGGGCCTGTGCACCCCCGGAATTAGTTGAGTCTCGAAGAGACTCGGACACCCGGTGCAAAATCAAAAAATTATATACACTTTAGTTGAGCTAATGAGATTGAGACTTTCATTTCCAAAAATTCATTCTTCCTTCCTCTCGCAAATGCTCTCATTTTCAATCTTCCTCTCCAAGTCTCCATTCACACCATTGGAGCTCCTCTCGAGCTCAATTGCACATTTGCATTGCTGTTTATGATAGTTGGTAATTCCATGGGATACCTGCTGCCTGCCACCAGCAATAGGCACGAGGTAACTCTATCCACCAAGCTTTGGATAGAGAGAATTGAACCAAGACCTCATAGTTCTAACCTACTTCATGTACCATTCGGCAACACCTTTGGGTGCGTTATCCGTGATCTGAGTAATTTCAATTTTGTATTGATCTGAAATTTGTATAAACATAACTTATTCTTCCCACTATACTAAACGGGATAAAACAATACGTACAAAGTAGAATCCTCAAAATAACATTGAACCAATTAAGGCACATAAAAATTTTAAGAAGTTTGAGATTTCACTTACAATAACGAAATATGTGGCAACAAGAAGAAACCCAGAAGACCCAAAAGCACGCCAAGTAAGAGTACCAAGCAAGAAAGCAGCCCCAATACCAGAAAGTGACAGACCAGAGACCAAAAGTGGAGAACCCAAAGTGAAGATAATTAAGTTACTTAGCAAAGCAGATTGCCACGAGGGTGGTGAAGATTGAACCAATTGAATTGCTCTTTCAATAATTCCCAAGTCAATCACTGATGCTTGTGCTTTAATTGATGATGTTTTCGACATTTTAAGATGATGTCTAGGGTTTAAAGTAAATGGGTTTTGGAGATTTGAGGTTAAATATGAAAATTTTGGTTGTTGATATTGGAGAAGTAATGGGAGTCCCGGCGATGAAGAAAGAGTTGAAAAAACCATTTTTTTAAGTTTACAGATTTTGACGTTAGATTCCGGAAACCGTGGAGTCGTCTTTGCTGGAACCGGAGCTAGGATCTTCTTGTGGTAATTTCACATAGACACTTTAGTTTTGCAAATGTGTCATTTGCACCCCCAACGTGTTTGAAATGTTATAGAACATACATTCTTGTTAAATATTTGGAACTTTTTTTAATAAAATGAGAAAAAGTAAAAATAGAAGAAATGTGATAAAGTGAGAGGTGCTCCATGCCTAATTGTAGGGTTTGATGCTATCTACTATCTAGGATTTTTTAATTTTTTTTTTGGGGTCAAAACTATCTAGGTTACACACTTGTAGATTAATTTTCTTCCCATTTATTTTATTTTGAAATATCAAACAACTTAATAAGAGTTGTCACGTGCGTTTTTTTGTACAATTCTTTAGAGATCGAATCTTTTTAAGTTTATTGCATCTTAAACTATTACTACCTCTTATATCGTTTGCTTTTAAAAGATTAGAACTTGAAATACATCTATAAGCTACTAACAAAGTTGATATCAAGTGATTATTTATAACATTTTTATTTTAGAAATGTTTTACAATAAGAGGTGCATTCATCATTCTAAAACTGTAATACATTAAGGATATGTTTGGTATAACGGAAAATATTTTTCAAGAAAATATTTTTTTTTGGAAAATAAGTAGTAATCTTGTTCATTTTTCATTATTTGGTACGCAAAGTAAAGAAAATAACTTCTCAAGAGTATTCATCAATAATTCAGATACAATAAATATGAAGTCATAAACTTTCGAACCAACAACCCGAACCCATAAATTTCATAAACTTCTGAACCGCTAAACTTTCGAACCCGTAAACTCTATAATTTCTAAACCCGCAAACTTCGAAACACACATAACTTTGGACTCGCAAAATTTTGAAACCTGTAAACTAAAAAATAAAAAAACCAGAACTGAAAATATAATTCTTTTTTGCCGGGGGTGGGGGAGGGGTGGTGGGGGAGTGGGAGATGGTGCAGAAACACGAAAAAACAGAAAATAGAAAACTAAAAATACGAAAGAAAAAGTAAACAAAAAATATCTTTTTTTTTGCTGGAGGGTGGGCAGAAAAACAAAAAAAACAAAAAATAGAAAATTAAAATTAAAAACAAAAAAAATGGTAAAAAAAATATTTTTGAGGGGTGGGTGGGGTACCGAAAAACGAGTAAACAGAAAGCTGAAAGTTGGAAACAAAAATTATTTTGGTGGAGGTGGGTTGCGTGGTGTAGAAAAATAAAAAAAATAAAAAAATAAAGTTAGAGGGGGTTGGGATTAGATGTGAGGGTAGGTGGAGTTTTTAAAAAATATTTTTTAATTTTTTCTAAGGAAATTATTTTCCTCCTTTTTCAGGAAAATGTAATATCTAGAAAAATATTTTCCCAATTATTTTGTGCAACGAAACAGTGAAAAATGGGAAAACATTTTCATGTTTTCAGTCGTACCAAACACACCCTAAGTAGAAATTTCAAACTCTAAAAGATCTACCTAATGCATCTTAGATGCTAGGGGGATAGTTCTCTAACTTTTAGTTAGATGTTATAGCTCGCAAACTTTCACATTGATGTGTACCAAACTTTTGTTTGTATTTCAAGATATATAATAAAATGTAAAAAAGAAATATATTTTTTTTTGTTGGAAAGATAGGCAATATTATAACATAACAAATATTTACATAAGTTTAGAGTCTTGGATGCCTACAAGGCATCATTTGTATAAAAGTAGAGCTAGATTGTTGTTTTCCCCTGCTAGGAAAACAACCCTAGTGCATGAACTAGTAACAACTTAAGGAGTGCTTCTATTACACATAGCAGTATATTTCATGTGAACTAGAGAGAGAATATGTAATATTACTACTAAACTGCCGTGGAGTCCTGTTGTGGAGTGTGCCCTGGTGATCTTGTGGGTAACAAGACATTGCTAAAAGAGGGGGTGATCGAAAAAGTATGCATTGATCCGTTTCTTGTGTTGCACCATATTTAGCTTATCTGCTACATCATTCTGCTCTCTATACATAAATTTAGCTTATCTGCTACATCATTCTGCTCTCTATACATAACTTGTACGGATGAGCTATCTAGCTGTTGAAGCAAGGACCTGCAATCATTAATAATATTAATACAGCTCATGGCTGGTAATTTTAACATACCAATTATATTTTGTGCATTCGTCCCAATGATTAGTGGTAGGAGCCTCCATTTGATAGCAATTTGTAATCCTTTGAGGAGTGCGAGTAGTTCTATTTGTATAGTGTTCCCTTGCTTGACAGATCCTGCAAATCCTATGACCCAATTGCTTTAATATTTGCAGATAACTCCCCCAATTTCGTAAGTGTATAGAGCCGTGTAGCAAGATCCATCAATATTTAGTTTGTAACACATACGATCAGGTGGGTGCCATTTGATATAGATAGGAGACTTTGATTTCTTCTTATTAGAGTGATTTGTTAAGAAGTAGTATTCAGCTACCTTTACTAGTAAGGCACACTTATTTATGTCATTTACTTTATGTTCGTAAACAAACTTATTTCTTTTTATCCAAACTTTCCATAAAGCAAAAGGAATTAAGGTTCTAGAAGGGATGTTGTATGGTATGGATGACAATGGTGTATGTATAAATTTATACAATCAAGTCATAATGTCATTTTGAGAATCGGACGTTGTGATGGTAAGAGGTGATATTTTAAGGTATTTCTAAAGAAGAATTGTATTAGCACAATTTTTGAATAAGTGGGTAGTCGTTTTAGTGTCTTGGTGACATTGAGGGCAATTGACTAAGTTAGTAATACATATACGTGTAAGATACTCAGTTGTTGGGGGTGTATTATGATATAATAACCAAACAAAGAAGGATATTTTATGGGAATGGAAAGTTTCCAAATCCGGTTGAAGCAATTAGGTCTTGTTATAGTAATGGATGTATCAATATTGTATAAACTTCTATACATAGATTTTACTGAACATCCCATTCTCCGTTAAATTCCAGTAGATTTTATCATATTTAATAGATTGAGTAGGCATATAAATGTTATTAATAAGAGAACTTGTCACGACCCAAATCCGGTCGTGATGGCGCTCAACAATCAAGCTAGGCCAGCCAGACCAACAATTACTGATCACATCGAATACCAGTCTCAAATGGACATCCCAAGAAGAATATATGAGTTTAAGAATTCCAATAATAATAATAATAATGAACAAAATATGGAGAAGTGCAAAAATAACTGACACTCCCAAAGATCTGGAGTCACAAGTCTAGAGCCTCTAACAAAACCCAACAAGAATAGAGAATACTGTATAGAAATACTCAAGTCTGAATATAAGATAGCAACTGAAAAGAGGAGGAGAAGCTAGGTTCTGCGAACGTCGGCAGCTACCTCAGCAACTCGGTATGACACTGCAAACGCTGGAAATGCTAGGCTACTACTCCTGAGTACCTGAGTCTGCACACAAAAGGTGCAGGGAGTAGGGGTGAGTACTAAGTACTCAGTGAGTAATAAATATATAAAAGCAGCTGAAAGTAGGAAATCCACAAAATACCACAATATGAAGCTACACTACAGTCCAAATCTCCTACGAACTAGCATCAACAATACAATACAACTACCACAGAGTAATTCAACAAATAAAGATGCAATGCAATGCACATAACCGCTATGGCGTGTAGCCCGATCCAATTTAACGTCGACGGCGCTCACTGGGGTGTGTGTACAGACTCCGGAGGGGCTCCTACAGTCCAAGCGCAATACTGCTACGGCGTGTAGCCCGATCCTCATATCCACCGCTGCGACGTGCAGCCCGATCCATCCTCAGTCCACATAAATCAGATAAGTCACAAAAATAGTTCATTTTTCTAAATTCCAGTTTCGAGTTCATAATTTATGAAAAATACTTAACTTTTATTTATTTTGCAAAAATCGGTGACTTAACATATCAATAATGTGATTTTAATTTCCAGGACTGAGATCAGTGATAAAGCAAATATAGCTATCACATAAATATTTTCCTCTAAGGACGCTACAGGTCGGCACAAGGCCCCAAACAAGGCTTACCGCCCACAAATATATCAAATACAGTGTATTTCCAACACTAATAACATATTATTCATTTCCGGGATGGACCAAGTCTCAATCCCCAATCACAATTAATCCCGCACCTGCCACGGTGTGCGAGCCATGCCCTACTAGCGTCACAATGTGCTAAGCCGGGGTTTCGAACCCTCAGGCTACCATATACACAAACTACTCACCTCTAGCCGGTCGTAGACTCGTCCGCGATGCCTTTTTCTTTGAATTTAGCTCCCTCGTGCGTATAATCTAGTCAAACCACAATAATTATATCAAATACGGGTCAAAGAATCATAACCCATTTCAATTTACATGAAATTCGCATAAATACACTAAGTTAGTAAAACCCGACCCCGGGCCCACTGCTCGGAAAATTCCAAAATTAGTACCAACGCGATCATCGTCTCGCCACGAGTCCGTGCATATAAAATTTATCGAAATCGGAGTTCAAATGGCCTTCCAAAACTCAAAATCCCGTTTTCAATATCTAGGCCACATTTCTTCAAAATTCTACCCAAATTCATTAAGATTGATGTTAATCCTACCATAAAATTATGTTTTTGTGTCAAGAATCTTACCTCCGATGAATACACGATGATATCTCAGTGATTTCCTCGAGTTTTCTTCTCTCTAGGGCTCAAAATTGTATTTTTGGGGTATAAACGCGCGAGCCCTCTGTTCTGTGATTTTTATTTCACTGACAGCAATTCAACCCTACGCGATCGCGACTTGCCTCACGCGATCGCGATGTTCAAAATCCGGCCTCACGCGATCGCGTCTCTCTTCCTGCGATCGCGTAGCACAATTTCCCTGGACCCCACTTCTCCCCTACGCGATCACGTAGGTACTCATGCGATCGCGATGGCTACCCGATTAACTCTACGCGATCGCGACTGGTGCTCCTGCGATCGCATTGATCTAGCCCCTAACCCTACGCGATCGCGTCCCCCGCCCCGCGATCGCGAAGAGCAAATTCCTACTGCATTTATGACAAGAACCAGCCTTCTCATTTTTCCCAAAAATGGTCTGTTTGGACCCCCGGATTTCTCCCGAGGACCCCGGGACCCCAACGAAAACCACCAACATACTCTAATTTTGTTTTGTTTGTTGATTTTCTCTCTCTTTTTCTGAGCCGAGGGTCGGCCGGAAACAGCCTCTCTACCCTTTCGGGTAGGGGTAAGGCTGTGTACGTATTACCCTCCCCAGACCCCACTTTGTGGGAACATACTGGGTAGTTGTTGTTGTTGTTGTTGTTGGTCTGTTTGGACCCCCGGATTCCTCCCGAGGCCCCCGGGACCCCAACGAAAATCACCAACATACTCCAAAACATGATACGGACTTATTACAATCATAAAAATACCTAAGCATCAAAATCACAATTTCCACATGAATTCAAGCCTAAGTTTCTTCAAAACTTCCGAAACTAACATTCAATCCAAAACCCGATCAAACGATGTCCGAATGACCCGAAAATTGGCAGACATATCCAAAATCACATAAATAAGCTACAGAAATTGTCAGAATTCCATTCCGACCCCCAGATCAAAATCTCACCTACCATCCGGTTTTCGCCAAAATTCAATCTTCGCCAATTCAAGCCTAAAACTACACCGGACCTCCGAATTCAATTCCGATTGCTCTCCTAAGTCATAAATGATCCCCCGAAACTAGTCGAATCATCGGAATTCGGTTCCGAGCATCCTAACTCAATATTCAACTCTAGGTTGACTTCCCATATTCAAGCTTTCTTCAAACATGCTATTTACTTCATTTTCAACCCGAATCACTCCTAACTCACCTGATATATTCTAATACTGATATAAAAGCATAAGATATGTAAATTCATGGTAACGGGGTGGTAATTCCCGTAACGACGAGCCGGGTCGTTATATTCTCCCCAACTTAAGCAAACGCTCGTCCGCGACCGGGTTATGAAACATACCTGGAGCATCAAACAAGTGAGGATATCTGCTCCGCATCTCCTGCTCGGTCTCCCAAGTTGCTTCCTCCACGGGACGACCTCTCCACTGCACTTTCACTGAAGCTATGTCCTTAGATCTCAACTTACGAACCTGTCGACCCAAAATGGCTACCGGCTCCACATCATAGGTCAAGTCCTCATCTAGCTGTATCGTGCTGAAGTCTAACACATGAGACGGGTCTCCGACATACTTCCGGAGCATAGATACATGGAACACCGGGTGAACTCCCGACAAACCGGGTGGCAAAGCAAGCATATAAGCCACCTCCCCAACTTTCCTAAGCACCTCAAAAGGTCCAATGAACCTTGGGCTTAACTTTCCTTTCTTCCCAAACCTCATAACACCCTTCATAGGCGAAACCTTCAGCAACACCTTCTCACCTACTGAATAAGACACATCTCGGACCTTCCGGTCCGCATAACTCTTCTGACGCGACTGAGCTGTGCGAAGTCTCTCCCGAATCACCTTCACCTTGTCTAAGGCATCTTGGACTAACTTTGTCCCCAACAACCTAGTGTGACGACCCGGCCCGTTGTCACGGGAATTACCACCCCGTTATGTTGAAATTGTATGTTGCCATCTGAATGCTGGACTGATAGCTATTATTATAAGCAAACTCCGCAAGAGGCAAATAATCAGCCCACGAACCACCGAAATCAATGACACAAGCACGCAACATGTCCTCCAATATCCGAATAGTACGCTCAGACTGCCCATCCGTCTATGGATGAAATGCTATGC
This sequence comes from Nicotiana noctiflora, assembly GCA_032618575.1. Taxonomy (NCBI): domain Eukaryota; kingdom Viridiplantae; phylum Streptophyta; class Magnoliopsida; order Solanales; family Solanaceae; genus Nicotiana; species Nicotiana noctiflora. The sequence goes on from JASVEL010004922.1 coordinate 9,742, forward strand.
TCAACTCTACCTGTGAACCCAACTCTCGCTGAAATGTCCTCCAGAACTGGGAAGTGAACTGGGTACCTCTGTCTGATATAATAGAAATGGGAACTCCATGCAATCTCACTATCTCACGGATGAATATCTCTGCCAACCGCTCTGAGGTATAAGTAGTACACACTGGGATGAAGTGAGCTGACTTGGTCAACCTATCCACCACCACCCAAACTGAATCAAACTTCCTCGCTGTCCGAGGGAGTCCACTAACAAAGTCCATAGTAATCCTTTCCCACTTCCACTCAGGAATATCAATACGTTGGAATACACCACCAGGTCTCTGATGCTCATACTTGACCTGCTGACAGTTTAGACACCGAGCCACATGGCTCACAATATCTTTCTTCATTTTTCTCCACCAGTAATAGTGCTTCAAATCCTGGTACATCTTCGCGGCTCCTGGATGAATAGAATACGGCGAGCTGCGGGCCTCCTCCAATATCAACTCACGAAGGCCGTCAACATTGGGCACACATATCCGGCCCTGCATCCGCAATACTCCATCACTATCAATAGTGACATATCTAGCATCATCATGCTGAACTCTGTCCTTAAGGACAAGTAAGTGTGGATCATCATACCTGGCGCTCTCGGATACGATCATATAAAGAAGAACGAGCCATTACACAAGCCATCACCCGACTGGGCTTAGAAATATCCAGTCTCACCATCTGATTAGCTAACGCCTGAACATCAACTGCAAGGGGTCTCTCCCCAACTGGAATATACGCCAAACTGCCCATACTAATAGCCTTCCGGCTCAATGCATCAGCCACTACATTGGCTTTCCCGGATGGTACAAGATAGTAATATCATAGTCTTTAAGCAATTCAAGCCATCTCCGCTGCCTCAAATTTAGATCTTTCTGCTTAAACAAATGCTGAAGGCTGCGGTGGTCTGTATATACATCACAAGATACACCATATAGGTAATGCCTCCAAATCATCAAGGCATGAACAATAGCAGCTAACTCCAAATCATGAACGGGGTAGTTCTTCTCGTGGGGCTTTAGCTGATGAGAAACATATGCAATAACTCTACCCTTCTGCATTAACACACAACCGAGCCCAACTCTAGAAGCATCACAATACACCGTATATGACCCCGAGGCTAATGGCAACACAAGTACTGGAGCTGTGGTCAAACCCTCCTTGAGCTTTTGGAAGCTCTCCTCACATTCATCAGACCACACAAATGGAGAATTCTTCTGTGTTAGCTTCGTCAAAGGTGAAGCAATAGATGAGAAACCCTGAACAAACCGGCGGTAATAGCCTGCCAAGCCGAGGAAACTTCTAATCTCAGTAGCTGAGGAAGGTCTGGGCCAATTTCGCACCGCCTCGACCTTCTGTGGATCAACCCGAATACCATCACTGGACACTACATGCCCCAGAAAAGTCACAGTGTCAAGCCAGAACTCACACTTAGTGAATTTTGCATAAAGCTTCTCTTCTCTCAACCTCTGTAGTACCACCCTCAGGTGATGTGCATGCTCTTCCTGGCTGCGTGAATACACAAGAATATTATCAATAAACACAATCACAAAAGAATCAAGGTACGGCCGAAATACGCTATTCATCAAGTGCACGAATGGAGCTGGGGCATTAGTCAGCCCGAAAGACATCACTAGGAACTCGTAGTGCCCATATCGCGTCCCGAACGCTGTCTTCATAATATCCGAGTCCCTGGTCTTCAACTGATGGTAGCCCGATCAAAGATCAATCTTAGAAAATACACTAGCTCCTTGGAGCTGATCAAATAGGTCCTCAATACGAGGCAATGGGTACTTATTCTTCACTGTTACCTTGTTCAGCTGCCCGTAATCAATGCACATTCTCATTGTGCCATCTTTCTTCTTCACGAACAACACCGGTGCACCCCAAGGTGACACACTCGGATGAATGAAACCCTTATCTAAGAGTTCCTGAAGCTGTTCCTTCAATTCTTTTAACTCCGCTGGTGCCATGCGATAGGGAGGAATAGAAATGGGCTGAGTGCCCGGCACCAAGTCAATACCAAAGTCAATATCTCTGTCAGGCGGCATGCCTGGTAGGTCTGCTGGAAATACATCCGGAAACTCCCTCACAATGGGGACCGAATCAAGACTGGGTGTCTCAGCCTCAACATTTCTAATGAAGGCCAAATAAGATAAACAACCCTTGCCAATCATTCGTTGGGCCTTTATATAAGAAATCACCTTGTCGGACACATAATCAGTCAAGCCACGCCACTCGATCCTCGGATTACCTGGAATAGCTAGTGTGAATGTCTTGGCATGACAGTCCAGAATCGCATGGTAAGGAGATAGCCAATCCATGCCTAGAATCACATCAAAATCTACCATGACCAGTAGTAATAAATCAACTCGGGTCTCCAGACCCCCAATAGTAATAAGACAGGATCGATATACCTGATCCACAACAACAGTATCCCCCACTGGGGTAGACACATGTATGGGCAAAGCAAGAATACTACGGGTCTTACCCAAATGATGTGCAAAATAAGTAGAGACATAAGAATAGGTGGATCCGGGATCAAATAAGACAGAAGCATCTCTGTGGCAGACTGAGATAATACCTGAAATGACCGCATCTGAAGCACTAGCATCCTTCCTATCCGGAAGAGAATAGAAACGAGCCTGGCCTCCACAAGTATGATCCTCGCCCCTAGGGCGACCTTTGGATACCTGTCCTAGCCGACTGTGCTGGCGCTGAAGAAACAGGAGTAGAAGACGAGGGTTGATCCCTCTACTGAGACCGCTTACGGAGCCACTGAGGACACTCTTTCCTGATATGGCCCAAATCACCGCACTCAAAACAACGGCCCGAAGATGGAAGAAGGGGCTGCTGAGGACCCCTCGCTACAGATAAACCTTGTGCTGAGGAAGCAGGAGCAGAGCTCTGAGCTGGAAGAGCACTCAGTGCAGGATGACTCTGCTGACGGCTCTGCTGACCCCGATAACCCTGATGGCCCTGACGACCACGATCTGATGAAACCCCACTGGACTCTGCACGTCCAGACTGATGAGACCTGAAAGAACGACCCCTGCTATGTTGAGGTTGGCCCCTAGACGGAGCACCACTGTAGCTGCCAGTACCACAAGGCCTCTTAGCCTCTCTCTCCTCCCACTCTCTGCGGCGATCTGTCTCAATGTGACGGGCAGCATCAACCACCTCCTCAAAGGTAAGTGCCGAAGCTCTCTCCCCGGTCATCAATATGCGGATAGGATAAATAAGGCCACCAATAAATCTCCGACTCCTCTCTCTGTCCGTAGGAACCATCCACATGGCATGGCGGGCCAGCTGTGTGAATCTCATCTCATACTGAGTAACCGTCATATCTCCCTGATTCAGCCACTCAAACTGACGTTGCAGCTCCTCTCTCTGAGACTGAAGCACGTACTTCTCCAAAAATACCACGGAGAACTGCTGCCAAGTGAAGGGCGCTGCCCCAGCGGGCCTACGCCTCTCAAAATCCTCCCACCATTGAAATGCTGCACCGGTGAACTGAAAAATGGTGAATGAAACACCGCTGGACTCTAGAATACCCGCGGTGCGAAGCATGCGCTGACATCTGTCAAGAAAACCTTGGGCGTCCTCGCCCTCAGCACTACCGAATGTCGAAGGCTGTAGCCTCTCAAATCTCTCCAAACGACGCTGCTCGTCGTCGGGCATAACTGGAACCATATAAGCAGGAGCTGGTGCAACGGGCGCAACTGGCTGAACTGGCTCGGGTGTGCGGGCCACGGGGGTCTGATTCCCTCCCCCTGCCTGTGAAGAAGATGCTGCAGCAGTAGCTGCAACTACCTGAGCCAAGCCTGTGGCATACTGATAAGATCCGGGCCAAGGTCTCCTGAAGACCCGGTATCACAATGGGCACTGCCGGTGCCTGAACCTGAGTTGCCGGAGCATCTGCAGCTGGAATCTGGTCCTGAACCTGGGCCACTGGTGCAGGAATCTGACCCTGAGTCTGGTCAGCTGGTGGGTCAGCAGGTGCTGGTACTGCTGCCCTACCTCTACCACGACCATGGCCTGGGTGCCAATGGTGGTCGTCCACCACGTCCGTTAGCCCGTGTTCTCGCCATCTGCGAGAGAATAGAATATGGAAAATTTTAATTTCATGATAAACACTAATCGCACGATACGAATCCAAGAAAATGAGGTTTTTCCTAAAGTTTTTGTAGCCCTCCGAGGATAGATACGGACGTCTACATACCGATCCGCGAAAGCTTACTAAACCAGCTCATGACTCGCGAGTCCTAGTAACCTAGGCTCTGATACCAACTTGTCACGACCCAAATCCGGTCGTGATGGCGCCCAACAATCAAGCTAGGCCAGCCAGACCAACAATTACTGATCACATTGAATACCAGTCTCAAATGGACATCCCAAGAAGAATATATGAGTTTAAGAACTCCAATAATAATAATAATGAACAAAATACGGAGAAGTGCGAAAATAACTGACACTCCCAAAGATCTGGAGTCACAAGTCTAGAGCCTCTAACAAAACCCAACAAAAATAGAGAATACTGTTTAGAAATACTCAAGTCCGAATATAAAATAGCAACTGAAAAGAGGAGGAGAAGCTAGGTTCTGCGAACGTCGGCAGCTACCTCAGCAACTCGGTATGACTCTGCAAATGCTGGAAAAGCCTGTCTACTGCTCCTGAGTACCTGAGTCTGCACACAAAAGGTGCAGGGAGTAGGGGTGAGTACTAAGTACTCAGTGAGTAATAAATATATAAAAGCAGCTGAAAGTAGGAAATCCACAAAATACCACAATATGAAGCTACACTACAGTCCGAATCTCCTACGAACTAGCATCAACAGTACAATACAGCTACCACAGAGTAATTCAACAAATAAAGATGTAATGCAATGCACATAACCGCTACGGCGTGTAGCCCGATCTATTTAACGTCGGCGGCGCTCACTGGGGGTGTGTACAGACTCCAGAGGGGCTCCTACAGCCCAAGCGCAATACTGCTGCGGCGTGCAGCCCGGTCCTCATATCCACCGCTGCGGCGTGCAGCCCGATCCATCCTCAGTCCACATAAATCAGATAAGTCACAAAAATAGTTCATTTTTCTAAATTCCAGTTTCCAGTTTATAATTTATGAAAAATACTTAACTTTTATTTATTTTGCAAAAATCGGTGACTTAACATATCAATAATGTGATTTCAATTTCCAGGAGCGAGATAAGTGATAAAGCAAATATAGCTATCACATAAATATTGTCCTCTAAGGATGCTACAGGTCGGCACAAGGCCCCAAACAAGGCTTACCGCCCACAAATATATCAAATACAGTGTATTTCCAACACTAATAACATATTATTCATTTTCGGGATGGACCAAGTCTCAATCGCTAGTCACAATCAATCCCGCACCTGCCACGGTGTGCGAGCCACGCCCTACTAGCGTCACAATATGCTAAGCCGGGGTTTCGAACCCTCATGCTACCATATACACAAACTACTCACCTCTAGCCGGCCGTAGACTCGTCCGTGATGCCTTTTCCTTTGAATTTAGCTCCCTCGTGCGTATAATCTAGTCAAACCACAATAATTATATCAAATACGGGTCAAAGAATCATAACCCATTTCAATTTACATGAAATTCGCATAAATACACTAATTTGGTAAAACCCGACCCCGGGCCCACTGCTCGGAAAATTCCGAAATTAGTACCAACACGATCCTCATCTCACCACGAGTCCGTGCATATAAAATTTATCGAAATCGGAGTTCAAATGGCCTTCCAAAACTCAAAATCCCGTTTTCAATACCTAGGCCACATTTCTTCAAAATTCTACCCAAATTCATGAAGATTGATGTTAATCCTACCATAAAATTATGTTTTTGAGTCAAGAATCTTACCTCCGATGAATACCCGATGATATCTCAGGGATTTCTTCGTGTTTTCTTCTCTCTAGGGCTCAAAATTGGGTTTTGGGTGAATGAACCCGCGACCCCTCTGTTCTGTGATTTAATTCACTGCCAGAACATTTCCTTACGCGATCGCGACTCGCCTCACGCGATCGCGATGTTCAAAAAGCCAGCCTCACGCGATCGCGTCTCTCTTCCTGCGATCACGTAGCACAATTTCCCTGGACCCCATTTCTCTCATATGCGATCGCGTAGGTACTCATGCGATCGCGATGGCTACCCGGTTAACTCTACGCGATCGCGACTGGTGCTCCTGTGATCGCATTGGTCTAGCCCCTAACACTACGCAATCGCATCCCCCGCCCCGCGATCGCGGAGAGCAAATTCCTGCTGCATTTATGACAGCAACCAGCCTTCTCATTTTCCCCAAAAATGGTCCGTTTGGACCCTCGGATTCCTCCCGAGGCCTCCGGGACCCCAACGAAAACCACCAACATACTCCAAAATATGATACAGACTTATTGCAATAATAAAAATACCATCCTAAACATCAAAATTACCATTTCCACACGAATTCAAGCCTAAGTTTCTTCAAAACTTCCGAAACTAACATTCAATCCAAAACCTGATCAAACGATGTCCGAATGACCTGAAAATTTGCAGACATATCCAAAATCACATAACGAAGCTACAAAAATTGTCGTAATTCCATTCCGACCTCCGGTTCAAAATCTCACCTACCATCCGGTTTTCGCCAAAATTCAACCTTCGCCAATTCAAGCCTAAAACTACACCGGACCTCCAAATTCAATTCCGATTGCTCTTCTAAGTCATAAATGATCCCCCAAAACTAGTCGAATCATCAGAATCCAGTTCCGAGAATTCTAACTCAATAGTTAACTCTAAGTTGACTTCCCATATTCAAGCTTCTTTCAAACATGCTATTTGCTTCATTTTCAACCCGAATCACTCCTAACTCACCCGATATATTCTAATACTGATATAAAAGCATAAGATATGTAAATGTAAGGTAACGGGGTGGTAATTCCCATAACGACGGGCCGGGTCGTTACAAAACTAATATGTAAAGGGATCTCAAATGTCATGGTGTCTCGGTGCCATTTATTATCAAAGTAGTAATTGAAAACTAATTTATCATCCTCAAATTGGGGCATGGGTCTATGAATATAGTCTCTAAGTGTAAAATTATGCATGAGCTAAGGATCGGTCCAAAATTTGATATGTTAGTAGTATGAGCATATCATATTTTTCCACCTCTGAGTTGGTGGTGGGCCTTAGCCAAAGAGAAAAGTTCTTGGGAGTTGGGGACACCTTACAAAAATCTTTCTTTCGTATTCTTCCTTTTGCACAAACACTTTGATCCCATCGAACCATGCATATATTGGTCGAGTTTTCCTGTTGTAAGCGATTGCTGCGTCAAGCCCCGCTTGTAAATTGTTGTCTTGTTATTTGCAATTGGGACTGGTTGGGGGTGAGTTGACTGGAGATGGTGCTGGTGTGAGGTTTTAGTTAAGACAATATAGGTTGTGGGTTCATATAAGGATGTATCCATGGAGTTGAATGGGTTGGGAATGAAGGAGGATAAAATGGCATTCGAATGCGATGTGGGTAAAGATAAGTAGGGTCCCATATAGGAACTGCAAGGTTTAGAGGTTGATATGGGGAGAGGTGTGGAGCTTGCATCAGGGACCAATAGTAACGTGCAAACAGCTCCGTCCCTAGTTACATGCCTTCCATTATTATCTGTGCAAGGTCTGATGGGTTTTTTCAGAGGATTATCACCTCCTGGTGATTCACCTCCATAATGAATGTTAAGACATGATTCTGGAGGCTCGTTTCTAGCCAAGATATTAGTGTTAATGGAGCTTGTGGTGACTGAACTGTGTATATTATGGTGTGGGGCTCTATTAGCAAGTGGGAGGGAAAAAGTGAGAGGGGGTACTGTGAGCGAACTAAACGATGGAGGTTCTGTCTTTGTGTGTGGGGTTGTGATCTTCTCAAATAATTGAGACTGTTGACACGCATTGTGTATTTGAGTGGGAATAGCTGAAGTATTGATTAAAGAAAATAGGTTTACTGAGGGAGATGAGAGTATATTTATATCTGGAGGGCTATGAATGGAGGAGATAGGCGATTTGATTGATGTTGTTGAAGGTTGTGTCTTGGAATAAGAATGAGATATGGTGGTGGATATCTCATGATGATGTTCCTGTATGGGGACTAGCCTAGGGTTTGAAGAAATTGACGGTATAGAATTAGTAAAGCCTTTGTCTTATTTGGGTGTTGTTTGTGGCTTTTGTTGGGCCATGGCTTAATGCATGTCTTGTGATAGGCTGAGGTGGATGATGAACCAATTGTGATTGGGCCTTGTAGATATAGGGGATGAGGTGTATTGGAATGGTAGTGTCCTTCTTTGAGAAAATAGTTAGATTAGGATGAGTAGAATTAGAGTTAGTGTTGTCTTCTAATTCTAGTGCATTAAAGGGATTAACATTATTAATAGAAATTACTTCTCCAGAAGCCAGTCTATTTTTGTTTGAGTTAGAAAAGTGATTAAATTTATTTAGGGACAGTTGATTAAAAGCCAAAATATTAGGAGTATTATTAAGTTCTAAATGCATACATGATCTTCGTGGATCCCTGTTAACACTAGTGATTTTCCTTACTGAATTAGTAGATAAAGTAACCACTTTCCATTCGTCCTTGGATGAAGCAGTATGATTAATTGAATTAGAATGTATATCTTGGTTAGTAGTAGTAGGCTCATTAGAAGCAGTTGCTTGTGTGTACGAGCATACTAATTGATTATGTCCCATTCTACCACACTTAAACAAAATAAATTAAGGCCTTCATATACAATAGATTGTTTATGATGGCCAATAAAAATATGAGTGCAAAGTGGTTGATCCAAGGGAACTTGAACACACAACCTAACTTACGGTCCCCTTATTATGGAAGAAGTACAGTTATCAATGGCTAGCATTGCCAACCTTGTTGCCCAATTTCTTCAATATATGAAAATTATAAAACTCAGTTGACAACTCAGGTAGACGTAGCCATACAACAGAGTAATTAATTATTTGTTTCAGATGGCATGAACTTTGGCTCCCATGGCCTAACAGTTAAGATATGGTTAAGAATAAATCAAGGCCCATCATTTATAGCATGAATCTTATTTTCCTCCTTCTGAAATTTCATCAAGTAAAAATCTGAGCCCAGGTCTACAAGTGGTAGATTCTCCGTAGGTTTCCATAGAGCATATATTTTTTGCCTCAGTAATTGATGTCCAATTTTTTGTTCATATAGCTTGATAATCACCGCATGCTACCAAAGTTTATATATTTTTTCCTTTTCTTCTAGGGATAGTGGAATGAAGATATTAGGGTCAGTTGATGTATTCAATTCTACATTTATAACATGCACGGGAGAAACATGATCATTGAAGGAAGTATTTTGCGTTGAGATATTATGAAGAAGTAGGGTTTGAAGATAAGAAGGGTGTTCAATATGTTTAGTCGAATCAATAATCATATTGGTGTCACGTGGGATTGAAAAATTCTCTTTGAATGATTGTGGGTTGAAGAGGACGACGGAAAAGAAATCTCTTTGAATGATTGTGGAGTTGAAGACGATGAAGAAATGGAGATATCTGGAGGTTTAGGTGGTATGAACAAAGGCGACAGTGAGTTCTTGTGTGAGAATTTTTGACATGCTTCGTTACAGGAATGTTAATTCAGTTAAACGGTCTTAGCTACTATAAGCTATATATGGGTTGTGATAATATTAGCTTTAATTTCCACAAAAAATTATCCTATAAAATATCACCAAAACAATGGATAATTAAACTAACATAGTGAAAATAGTCCTGATAGAGTAATCGTGGTTTTCACATCTGACTTAGACACCACTGCTTTAGCAAAAGAAGAAGATAGTGAAATTGGTATTTGACTATCTGTCTTAGTTCTTACTACTTAACAATTATTTAATCAAGCTACACACTGCACAAATTTTACTCCTTTGCACCAAATGGTAATATGCATGCATGTATATATTTGGATTTACCGTAAAATTAAAAAAGAAATATATATAAGAACAGGCAAGTCAAATCAGATTTGAGTGATTTCTTAAAATCGAATTCAATAATTTTAATGTGGCTGCACCTCTTGCCTTATTTTGGTTGTTTTGGTTTACAGAAGACCTAATTTAGAGGTATGCAGTTGTATTAATCAATATATATTTTAAAAAAGGCTCCATTTGGACAGTGACGTTTGATCCTGTATGAATTTAAAATTTCATAACAATAGATACACCAAAAATTTTAGAATAAAAATGCATATTCAATACTTGTTTCAATTCATTTTGGATGACCTATGCAATGTGTAATTTAAAATCCCCTTTCAAATCCCAGTGCATATTAATACTATTATTCAGCACTAGGGTGTATAAATCGAACCGAAAAACTACATCAAACCAAAAAGTCAAATCAAACCGATTAAAAATTTCGACTAGACTTGGTTTGATTTGTTTTGATAGCGAACCAAAGCAACATATAAATATACAATTTTTATATATAAGTTTAAGACTTTCATATAATCTTCCTTAAAAAATGTCTAAAAATATTTGTTATTCTCTTGTGGGATACAATGTTTAGTAATATATGAAGTGCTCTATTTTTATTATCTTTAGATAATGGTTGTCTGATCACTTTCTTATTAAGTATTAGTGAAATGCGTAAATCTCTTTGTTCTTTCATATTCAATTGTCAAGATCTATTAAATTCTTATATATTTTTTTTCGAATTTGAAGTAGTATTTCGATACTTTAAAATTAAATAAAATATATTATTATATAGGTTAAAAATTTATTGTTTCATTATTATATTTATTTAATCTTGAAAGTGTACATCAACGAAAAATTATATATTATTAGGCGACTAAAAAAAACATATGTTACTAAGAAAATTCTTCCATAAGAATATGTTAATAGACCATATCAATTAAAATTTATTGAATTTAATATTTTGGTCCAAATAAATATTATGGGCCAATATAATTGAATTAATTATATAAGTCTAATATATATGAATTAAATAATTTGGTCTTAATCCATTGGACTAGTCCATTTAATTGGGCTAAAGTGATGAGTTCACTTCATTAAGCCCAAGATGTCATCTTTCTAGAGGCCAAGTTTGGCACCACGTGTCAAATGATATGGCGTGCTAAGTCAAATGAAAGCACCAATAGGATCGTGCCACGTGCCAAAATAATAGGGCATGCCAAGTCAAATTAAAAGGCCAATGAAACTATGCCACATGTGCAAGTGATGTGTTGTAGCCAATCAAATGCGGCCTTGTCATGTTTCAATCTGATTGGTCGGAAAGAGTTTGTTCTTATCATGACTCTTTTCTCCCATAACTATAAATAAGGGTCTTCATAACCTAGAAAAAGGACCAGAAGTTATAACAAGAAGAAAGAGAGAGCTCGTGGATCAAACGCTGCAGATTTCTCTAAAAGCTACAAGCATTCAAGTGTTCTAAGGATTAAAAGACCAAGACGAAGATTCAAGAACAAGTTGCAAGCCCTTGGATTAAAAAATACGTAAAGATCAAGATCAGGCCTCAAGCACTTGGATTAAAATAAAATAAAATTCAAGATTAAGCTTGAAGCCTAGTTTATTTACTATTGGAAAGAAGAACAAGAGGATTCATAAAGATTGTAACACTCATATTATTTGAAATAAAATACAATAATTTTTGTAATATTTTTTGGTCTTGATTTTATTTCTAAACGCAACTTATTGTCTACAAATTCTAGCACGCCCAGTGGGACAATCTCTACCTCTCATCTCAACTTTTCAATCACCAAAGTTCATGAACGTCGAAATGGCTTCAAAGAAAATCAACCCTAGATCAACATCCACCTAGGCTGCTAACTCCAGGTTCTATGCTGATATGGAAAGCATCCTCGATGTTACCTTTGGAAGAACATTTATGAGGAGCAAAGCAAAATCTTTAGAACAACAAGAACTTCAACTGCCGTCCGTATCAAACCTTGTTTTCGGATCTCCATCCTCAAAATGAGCGATCCTCTACGAACGTACCCAAAGGAGGAAGCATATTTGCTGAAAAGATCAAGAAAACTCTAGCTCAACTTGACTTCTCCGGATCCAAGAGCTTTGTTGTGAAGGAAGATGATGATATTTAAGTGATGGATCTTCCCTACTTACACTGCATAACATGAGCCATTCGAGAATTAATCTATGTGACAATCCATGCTACACCTCATCATCCACAACAATCATGCAAGCCATGGTGACAAGCACTTCATCTGTGGAAGTGCAGTTGGCAAACTTGACAGATAAAATCTATTACGCCTTGTAATATTATATCGATATTTTGTCCCGTAGTATTATATTACGATGATGTTATGCCTTGCAGTATTACATTACGATTATGTTACGCTTCGCAGAATTAAATTACTACGATGTTGCACACTATAGTATTGTACGTTGAATTTGTCGTAAGGTAATAGATATCAGTCCAAGGAAAAGATTATTTGGAGATTATAAGGATTATGCTATTTTATAAGTGATGATTAAATTCGTGAAGTTGAGAGGGGAAGCAAGTCAAAGAAAATGAATTTTCGTCCAAGTTTGGCACTTTGGGATAAAATACGGTTTGAGCTATAATACCCGATATTTATGGACTAATATCATACAAGGTACCACATGACCATAATATTAAGGTGTATAAAGTGTATTAAAAGTGAGTAGTATTTTAACTAAATTGAGATAATTCTTAATTTTGTGGATAATTAATTAATTACCGGGTAACGGAACATTACCTAATTACCTAATAAGTGGATAAAGATAAAAATTTCTCACCCCAACCCCATGTGGAAGCATGTCACTTTTTGGACAAATGACTCTCGGTCATTTTGGCTAGGTGGCAAAGTGATGTGTTAATCACATACCACTTCCTTTCTAATATCTTGAACACAAAACATTACATCAAATTCATACAAAATTCCTTACCAAAACTCTACAATCAGGTCTAAAACACAACAGCAACGCGATTTTCAAACAATTCCTACAAGACATTTCCTTTATAGCTTTTTCAATACAACGATTAGATGTAAGCTTTGCGCAATAGTAACATGAATCTTTGCAAATTCCTACAAAGGAATACTACAATCGAACGCTAGAATTCCTACAAGTTTCAACAATTCCAACGAGAATTATTTACACATTAACAACGTAAGATTTTGCGGTTCTAAAGAAGTACGGTAAAATCTTTTTCAAGAACACCGTACAGATTTTTCCCTACTTCAAGTATGTTAAGATTATCCCTTCTTTCTTTTGGCATAATCCATATGATACAAACGACATGAGCAAATGCACAACTTTTATAAATGACGCCGTTCATAGAAATACTAGAGGTTCCTATGTTCTTGATTCCCCATATATCTTATTATTTTATCGTCTGTTCATGGGTCTTTGAAAATACGTAAGTTGATAAAGTTTATTTCATGATATTAATCAGAAGTATAATGGTCCTATGACGTTCTGAGATATTTTATTGACATACGTCTCATGCATTGTATTCATTTATATATGTACATTGACCCATGGCCGGATGATATTATATCCATAAAGATTGTAACACTCATATTATTTGAAATAAAATACTATAATTTTTGCAATATTTTTTGGTCTTGATTTTATTTCTAAACGCAAATTTATTGTCTACAAATTCTAGCACGCCCAGTGGGACTTCTCTACCTCTCATCTCAACTATTCAATCACCAAAGTTCAAGAACATCAAAATGGCTTCAAAGAAAATCAACCCTAGTTCAACATCCACCTAGGCTGCTAACTCCAGGTTCTATGCTGATATGGAAAGCATCCTCGATGTTACCTTTGGAAGAACATTTATGAGGAGCAAAGCAAGATCTTTAGAATAACAAGAACTTTAAATGCCGTCAGTATCAAACCTTGTTTTCGGATCTCCATCCTCAAAATGAGCGATCCTCTACGAACGTACCCAAAGGAAGAAGCATATTTGCTGAAAAGATCAAGAAAACTCTTGCTCAACTTGACTTCTCCAGATCCAAGAGCTTTGTTGTGAAAGAAGATGATGATATTTTAAGTGATGGATCTTCCCTACTTACACTGCATAACATGAGCCATTTGAGAATTAATCTATGTGACAATCCATGCTACTCCTCATCATCCACAACAATCATGCAAGCCATGGTGACAAACATTTCATCTGTGGAAGAGCAGTTGGCAAACTTGACAGGTAAAATCTATTACGCCCCATAATATTATATCGATATTTTGTCCCGTAGTATTATATTACCATGATGTTATGCCTTGCAGTATTATATTACGATGATGTTACGCTTCACAGAATTAAATTACTACGATGTTGCACACTATAGTATTGTACGTTGAATTTGTGTAAGATAATAGATATTAGTCCACGGAAAAAATTATTTGGAGATTATAAGGATTATGCTATTTTATAAGTGATGATTAAATTCGTGAAGTTGAGAGGGGAAGCAAGTCAAAGAAAATGAATTTTCGTCCAAGTTTGGCACTTTGGGATAATATACGGTCTGAGCTATAATACCCGATATTTATAGACTAATACCATACAAGGTACCACATGACCATATAATAAGGTGTATAAAGTGTATTAAAAGTGAATAGTATTTTAAATAAATTGAGATAATTCTTAATTTTGCGAGTAATTAATTAATTACCGGATAACGGGACATTACCTAATTACCTAATAAGTTGATAAAGACTAAAATTTCTCACCCCAACCCCATGTGGAAGCATGCCACTTTTTGGACAAATGACTCTTGGTCATTTTGGCTAGGTGGCAAAGTGATGTGTTAATCACATAGCACTTCCTTTCTAATATCTTGAACACAAAACATTACATCAAATTCATACAAAATTCCTTACCAAAACTCTACAATCAGGTCTAAAACACAACAGCAACGCGATTTTCAAACAATTCCTACAAGATATTTCCTTTATAGCTTTTTCAATACAATGATTAGATGTAAGCTTTGCACAATAGTAACATGAATCATTGCAAATTCCTACAAAGGAATACTACAACCGAACGCTAGAATTCCTACAAGTTTCAACAATTCCAACGAGAATTATTTACACATTAACAACGTAAGATTTTGCGGTTCTAAAGAAGTACGGTAAAACCTTTTTCAAGAATATCATATAGATTTTTTCCTATTTCAGGTATATTAAGGCTATCCCTTCTTTTTTTTGGCATAATTCATATGATACAAATAAAATGAGCAAATGCACAACTTTTATAAATGATGTTGTTCATAGAAATACTAGAGGTTGAGGCTTGATGATGTTATGAACGCATATACCTATGCATGATATGACATTTATACGCATATGCATGACATTATAAAAATGAAATGATTTACTGAGCTTTGCTAACATACATGTCGAGTCTGTTACTCTGTGTTTCTCTCATGTCTATTATTTACCGATTTCCATTCCTTACATACTCGGTACATTATTTGTAGTGATGTCCTTCTTACCTAGGGATGCTGCATTTTATGCCATTAGGTCCCGATAGATAGGTCGAAAGCCCTCCAAGTAGGCTATCAACTTAGCAGAAAATGTTGGTGTGCTCCATTTACTTCGGAGTTGCTTGTTTGGTTAGTATGATTTAGAAGTGAATTGTTTGGTATGGTGGGACACTGTCCCGACCTTTATAAAGATTATGTATTCTTAGAGGCTTGTAGATAGATGCATGTACGTAAAAGATTGTATGGCCTTGTCTGCCTATGTTCAGCGTATGAGTGGTTATTTTGGTCTTATCGACCCGTATGTCTTATGTATATGTTGGTATCACATGTTGTATTCTACTTATTTCACGGAAGCCTTCTGGCTTAGTTATATATGATAGTATGACATGAAAAGATAAGTTATATTGGTACTCGGTTGAATAATGTACTGGGTGCCCGTCGCGGCCCATCGATTTGGGTCGTGACAAAATGGATGGTTCGACCAAGTGCTTGCAAAATCAAGATGCTAGAATTGATAAGCTAACATAAAGGGTGGAAATCTTGATGGAAAAAGAATCCACCCATGTACCTGGAAAGCTCCTAGAGGTACGAGAGAGTAATTCTCCCCCAAGACAAGTAGCATCCGCTAAGGCAATCCTTGTCTCATCTGAAGCGATGATTCCAATCGATCAATTGAAGGAGTTCATTGAAGGAACTATTAAAAACAAGTAAGAAGTTGCTACCAAGTTAAAGTTCCAATCGACCCTGCTCGACGATGATGGATAACACATCAACGACAGTTAAAGTTCCATCATATGGGCCAAAGGCCATCGCCAACGATCGTCGACTCCGCTTGATGACGATGGATAACACTTCAACAACAGTTGAAGTTACATCCTATGGGCCAAAGGCCATGGCTAATGATCTTCGACCACCACTCGACGACGATGAATAACACTTTAACGATAGTTGAATTTATTTTCTATAGGCCAAAGGCCATCGCCAACGATCGCCGACCTCGCTCGACGATGATGAATAACACTACAATGACAGTTGAATTTACTTCCTATGGGCCAAAGGCCACCGTCAACAATCGTCAACCCCACTCGACGATGACGGATAACACTTCAACGATAGTTGAAGTTACATCCTATGGGCCAAGGGCCGCCGCCAATGAACCTTGACCTCGCTCGACAATGACGGATAACACTTAAATGACAGTTGAAGTTACTTCCTATGGGCAAAAGGCCATCGCCAACAATCGTCGAGCCCGCTCGATAATGATGAATAACACTTCAACAACATTTGAAGTTACTTCATATGGGTCAAAGGCCATCGCTAACGATCGTCAACCCCGCTCGATGACGACGGATAACACTTCGACAACAGTTAAAGTTACATTATATGGGCCAAAAGCCATCAACAAAGATTGCCAATCCAGCTTGATGATGATAGATAACACTTCAACGACAGTTGAAGTTACATCCTATGGGCCAAAGGCAATTGACAACAATCGTAGACTCCGCTCGACGATGACGGATAACACTTTAACAATAGTTAAAGTTACATCCTATGGGCCAAAGGCCATCGCCAATGATCTTCGACCACGCTCGACAACGATAGATAACACTTCAAACAAGTAAAAATTACATCCTACAGGCCAATAAATAGCACAACCAATGCATCGGCCAAGCCCAACGGTGACAAACAGCGCATAAACGATGAAAACACAAAAGAATAGCAACACAAGTATAACGCTTTCACTATAACAAAAAACTATATACACTTAGTCCCATAGAGGACTCCTGTTACATTCCAAAAAAAATGCAAAATCTATACAAGTCTTAAGGGGCCTCGCCAGGTCTGTCATCGCTATCCGCTCGCCTCCTTTATCGATTATCGCGATAAGCCGCATCATTAAACCAGGATCCAGACTCAAGCCAGTTGATGTCCTCCGAGGTATAACCCTCTCGGTCGAGAGAGTCAGAGCTGTACCCAAAGGATGCACGGGCGACACGAGCCTCACGCAAATGCTCTTGGACCTCCTCCTCAGACGCACGTTCTGCAACAAGAAGTCTTTTATACACATCCAATTTAGCTTCCGCGTATATCCAAATCTCATACGCATCTTGGGACTTGCCCCCAACCGTAGCGGGGCAGTACACTTGAGGACGTCGATCTCAGTCGCCTTAGTTGCAAGCTTGGGTGTCAAAGCTGGCACCTTACTATGAAGATCAACTACCTCAGTCGCCACTCCGGGGCTGAGCTCCAACTCTTCCTCTCTTAGATTTAGGAGTTATTCCAACTCGCCATTACGAGACACCACCCTCATCAAGTCCTCATTCGCTTTCTCTTTCTCGGCCACCCTACAGCTCAATTGTGCCTCTCTCTATTCGAGGTCTTCCCAAAAAACCTGGAATTGTGGATCCTACCAGAAACGATCCGCCGTTGCATGCTTCTTTGAGCGATACATTTATATTTTTTCACCATCTTATCAAAAATGGTCGCTATCTTCTCCTCGCGGCGCCTTATCTCTACCTCCAATACCAGGGTCTAAGTAAAGAAGAGAGGAATATATACACACATGCACGTGAGTTAGTACGCATCAAAATCAACCATATGACATGAGGAATAACGGGGAAGTTACCTATAATGCCATACCAGCAACCTTCTGAGATAGCTCCGCATAGCTAAAAACACTCTACATCTCGCACTCAAGGCAGCCCAAAGTAGGGCCATCTCCAGTGCAGCCCGCTTGTTGTGCTATAGCAAGTTGTAAGCCCTTGGAATCATAATACGACGGCCAGAACCGCCAGCCATCATCTCCACACGTGCAGGGCCTTTCGCCACCTCACCCATGTTCCTGTGGGCGACCTCAACAGTTTGCCCCCGGCTCCGCCACCAACTAGGGGCGATGAGCCTCCCTCGGCAACACGAGTCATGCTGGTACTAACATCAGCACGTATCTGGTTGGTCGACCTCCCTGAACGGATGGCGTCAGCCATAAAGACGGTCCGAGTTGGTTGGCAAGACACACCCCCTCTACATCTCCCATGGCCATCACCTTGCCTGTTATGAGCCTCCTCCTTTCTCTCTCCTCGGGCTCCTCGCCCTCAAAAGGCTCGTCCGTAGGTTGCGGAGACGACGTCGATGGCCTCTCCTCACTTGCAGCCACTGCCGCAAGAGCTACCTCTTGCAAAGAAGCTACGGTCACCCCCCCCAAAACAGACATGTAAAGTATCTCCTGTGCAGCCTGACCGACATCTTCTTAGGAGGAGGTGGGTGTTGTCGTCCTCCTCTTGGGAGCACTTTGACCTATCAACAAAAGTTATTTAGCAGACGAAGATTGCGAAAATAATTAACTGAAGCTAGGGAAATACTTGGAGGGCTCGTAGGGCCGAAATATTCAATGAATTCCGCCCACTTACAGGTCTCCTCTGCTAGAGGTAGCAAATCAGATACCCACTGCTTAATATCGGCTATGAACCGAGGAGCGTGAGCTATCGCTGCAACTTCAAAAAGAAAGAACCATAAGGAGGATATAATCGGAACCACTAAAGTCACGTATAATAAGTGATTTGATGAATAAGAATACTTACATCTCGAATTCCACCTCTCCGGGAATCCGACGGTATTGGACACCAGGTGTTCCGTCCTGATAAAGAAATATTTGTGCCAATAGCCCCAGTTAGGCCAATCGTCAGTTTGCACGATGAACCCTTTGAGCCACGATTTTTTAAGTGCAGCATGGTACCCCTTAGGTAGCTGGCACTAAATAGTTGCAGAAGATGGTGGACAGAGACTTCCAACCCAACCAACTCAGCATATGTAGATACTACCGTACACACTTTTAGAGTATACAAAGTGAGTTTGGTAGGACACATATTGTAGAAAAGGCAGAGTTCTTCCGCCAATGGGAGAAGGGAGAGGCCATAACTGATCAAAAATGAGTATTCGTAGAATGTGCAGTACCCCGGCCTGTGGGTATTTGGGTAATCCTCCCACGCCGAAACCATATCCACATAGGCAGGTATATCGTACGACGTATGGAGAAGGTCCAAATCGGCTTGTTTTAACTCAGATTTCTCCCAAGGTTGTTCGGGAGAATCCCGTTGAAAGTCCCTCCTAACAAGAAGTTGTTTGGGGAGTACGTTATCTACGTGGGAGGGCTGAGATCCTCCCCTTTCTCTTCCTTATTGCTGCCAGACGGAGGCGGTACGTCAGATAAGTTATTATTGTGATCCCCGAAGTATTATCACGTTTAGATTTTGTCATGATTTTCAATTAAGAAATGATGTATTACACAACCACGAATGTATTTTCGCAAAGGTGGTGGGTTCTCGTAAAAAGGAAGCATATTCTTGAAATAGTTAGATGACTTTTTGCAAGTGATCTAAATCTAGGGTAAAATCAAACCCTTTCCCTAATTAGAAGGTTGGGTAGCATTGAAATCGAAGAGGAAAAAATCAAGCAAGCGCTTGAAACCAAGTATTAGAACGCCTTTTGTATTTCCTCGAGTACACGCGTAATGATGATGCCTGCATACTTTGACGTCATTTCATAAAAGAGTTTGCACGCCAATATATCAACGGATTCAAATGGTCTCCCATTTACGTCGTCATCTCCAAACGTGGTCAAATTTTCCAATTTATGGTTTGCGATTTTGTCCGTACGCGACGTACTTCGTTGCGCCACCAACAAATGGAGGGACCAATTGAATGGGGTCCACTGCAATATCAATGACCATGACTAAACAATGGTCGAATTGAGGGTGCGCCATCAGAATATCGGAGAGAAAATGCTTTCTTAAGTCTCGTCGTCCCCTCGAAGACACGTGATCTATCTTTGTATTATTTTATAATTTTGAGGGGGTCCTCCTTTTATATAAAGGAGTATCCCAATATTATAAAGAGGATCTAGTCTTTAATAATACAAGTTCTGTCTGTCTCTCTCTCTCTCTCTCTCTCTCTCTCTCTCTCTCTTTCTCTCTCTATGTTTTAGTCTCTAGAATATTCAGTCTATCAAAAGCAATAAGAAATATTATTCACATTTCTAGGTGTATGGGTCAGAATTCGACCTTATAATAAACGATGAGGATAATCGTTTTTCTCGGCTAATGCATGATTAATAAATGGCATGACCGCTCTTAATTAACGACATTTAATGCCCATCTAAGATGATCATTAATGTCACGGCCTATCTGTTATGTCGAAGGTGACCTCTTAACGTGGACCCAACCACCAAAGGTCAGCTGGTACAGTTCATATCTATAAATACCAAGAAAGGAGGCGACCCCACGGGGACTCTAAAAACAGAGAAAAATTGAGAGAGAATGGGAACATCCAAAAGAAAGTGGAAGATCAAAAGAAAATATGATTGTAAGGTTCCGAACCTCCCTACGGGGCGGCAGACCACCCTATTATCATCAATAAAGATCAACCATGTTTTCCGTTACTACAAGAACTACTCTTAATTACCATTTCCTTTATTTGATTCTCGATTTATTATGACTTGCTATGATTGGCCCTCAACCTATCTATATTGTTTTGCATTCATAAAGTAATCGATAACTTTTGAGTCAAACAATTGAGAATGGGAACATCCAAAAGAAAGTGGAAGGTCAAAATAAAATATGATTGTAAGGTTCTGAACCTCCCTACGGGGAGGCAGACCTCCATATTATCATCAATAAAGATCATCCATATTTTTGGTTACTACAAGAACTACTCTTAATTATCATTTCCTCCATTTGATTCTCGATTTATTACAACTTTCTATTATTGGCCCTCAACCTATGTATATTGTTTTGCATTCATAAAGTAATCGATAACTTTTGAGTCATACAATTTGGCACCATCTGTGGGGATTTACTAGCAAGATCAGATAGTTCTTCTTGGAATCAAAAGGAAAAGGGGGACGTCGGAAAAAGGAAAAACAACCCGACCAGAGCAAGCCTGCTCCCTCTCACCCATACTCCCGAAAAACCAGGAATACGTCGCTCGAAGCTTCAAAATTAAAATCGAGCTTAGCCATTTAATAATTCAAAAAATTGGCGCGAAGTTCAATGATAGTTGAACTGGGACTCAGGCCATGCGCCTTCGCCAACAAATTTAACTGTGGTTGAACTCGGACTCGGGCTATGTGCCCTCGCCTCCAAATAATCAACGAAGTTCAATGACACTTGAACTGGGACTCTGGCCATGCGCCTTCACCAAAAAATTTAACTACGGTTGAACATAGACTCGGGCTATGTTCCCTCGCCTCCAAATAATCAACGAAGTTTAACGATAGTTGAACCGGGACTCAGGCCATGCGCCTTCGCCAACAAATTTAACTACTGTTGAAATCAAACTCGGGCTATGTGCCCTCGCCTCCAAATAATCAACGAAGTTCAATGATGGTTGAACTGGGACTCTGGCCATGCGCCTTTTTCAACAAATTTAACTACAGTTAAACTCGGACTCAGGCTGTGTGCCCTCGCCTCCAAATAATCAACAACGTTCAATGACAGTTAAACTGGGACTCTGGCCATGCGCCTTCACCAACAAATTCAACTACCATTGAACTTGGACTCGAGATATGTGCCCTCGCCTCCAAGTAATCAACGAAGTTCAACGACAGTTGAACTGGGACTCAAGCCATGCGCCTTCGCAAACAAATTCAACTACGGTTGAACTCGGATTCGAGCTATGTGCCCTCGCCTCCAAATAATCAACAACGGTTAAATTGGGACTCTAGCCATGCGCCTTCGCCAACAAATTCAACTACAGTTGAACTCGGACTCGGTCTATGTGCCATCGCCTCCAAATAATCATCGAAGTTAAACGACAGTTGAACTAGGACTCAGGCCATGCGCCTTTGCCAACAAATTCAACTACGGCTGAACTCGGACTCGGGCTGTGTGCCTTCGCCTCAAAATAATCAACGAAGTTCAACGACAATTGAACTAGGACTTAGGCCATGCGCCTTCGCCAACAAATTCAACTACGGTTGAACTTGGACTCGGACTATGTGCCCTCGCCTCCAAATAATCAACAAAGTTCAACGACAGTTGAACTGGGACTCAGGCCATGCGCCTTGGCCAACAAATTCAACTACGGTTGAACTCGGACTCAAGCTATGTGCCCTCACCTCTAAATAATCAACGAAGTTCAATGATAGTTTAACTGGGATTCAGGCCATATGCCTTCGCTAGCAAATTCAACTACGGTTATACTCGGACTCGGGCTATGCGCCCTTACCTCCAAATAGTCAACAAAGTTTAATAATAGTTGAACTGGGACTCAGGCCATGCGCCTTCACCAGCAAATTCAACTACGGTTGAACTCGGACTCGGGCTATGCGCCCTCGCCTCCAAATAATCAACAAAGTTAAAAACAATTGAACTATGATGCAGGCCATGCGCCTTCGCCAAAAAATTCAACTACGGTTAAACTCGGACTCGGGCTATCCGCCCTCGCCTCCAAATAATCGACGACGTTCAACAATAATTGAACTAGAACTCAGGCCATGTGCCTTCGCCAGCAAATTCAACTACGGTTGAACTCGAACTTGGGCTATGCGCCCTCGCCTGCAAATAATCCACGGAGTTCAACAACGATTGAACTGGGATTCAGGCTATGCGCCTTCTCCAACAAATTTAACTACGGTTGAACTCGGACTCGGGCTATGCGCACTCGCCTCCAAATAATCAACAAAGTTCAACAACAGTTGAAATGGGATTTAGGCCATGTGCCCTCACCAGCAAATTCAACTACGGTTGAACTCGGACTCGGGCTATGCACCCTCACCTCCAAATAATCAACGAAGTTCAACAACAGTTAAACTGGGACTCAGGCCATGCACCTTCGCTAGCAAATTCAACTACGGTTGAACTCAGACTCGAGCTATGCGCCCTCGCCTCCAAATAATCAACGAAGTTCAACAACAGTTGAATTGGGACTCAGGCCATGCGCCTTCTCCAGCACATTCAACTACGGTTGAACTCGGACTTGGGCTGTGTGACCTCGCCTCCAAATAATCAACGAATTCAACAACAGTTGAACTGGGACTCAGGTCATGCGCATTTTCCAACAAATTCAACTATGGTTGAACTCGGACTCGGGCTATGCGCCCTCACCTCCAAATAATTAACGAAGTTCAACGACAGTTGAACTGGAACTCAGGCCATGCGCCTTCGCCAACAAATTCAACTACGGTTGAACTCGGACTATGCGCCCTCACCTTCCAAATAATTATGTAAGTTCAACAACAGTTGAACGGGGACTCGGGCCGCGTGCCTTCACCGGCAAACCCAAGTGCACTCTAGCCAAAATCCAAACAGAACCCCTCCACCTGTAAACTCAGCAAAGAAGTCAATCAATTTTGGCACGGGTCAAACACCCTTGCGGGCCAAGTATGTACGCCCAACTCTAACTGAAATTAGAGGCACGTAAAGTCCACCTTCGGTCGAGCTGCAAGTCGCGTTGTCATCTTCACGACCAGCAATCCGACCAAGCCCGAACCTGCCCGAACCAGGACTAAGGCTAAAGAGCATCTCCCCCAAAAGAATGGCCCGACTCGACCACCCCAAGTCGAGAAGGAAAGGCCGCCGACATCCAAAAATTTGACATGCCTACCGAAGTCGAACATCAAAATCAAACTGCCCCATCAAACGCGGGCAAAACAAACACTAAACAAATGATGAAAGGCATATCCCTTCTTATCCATAAAACAATCACGGGTCGTGCCCATATACATCCGGCCGAGAATCGGCCAATAAAAAAAACAAAAAAAAACAAACAATAACAACAACTAACAAGACAATGAACGCCAAACGGCAAGGAAAATAAGAAAAAGGGAAAACAGGAAAAAGTTATTTTTCATTCGGCGCCATCTGCACCGCCGCCTGCACCATCTGCATCGCTACCTGCGCCATCTGCACTGCCGCCCGTGCCATCCACACCATCGCCGACTCCCCCTACGCTCCCACCAATACCATCATCAACCCCCGGTATTGCAGCGTCAAAACCATACTCCATACGGGCCTCCCGAGCCATTTGGTGTGCCTCCTCGAAAGTGGATTCGGACATAATTCCAGCCTCGAACAAATTCTTATACATGTCCCACTAGGCCTCAGCGTAAACCCAAATTTCGCGGGTCTGACCTGAAAAAGCGGACTGCTCCTGGAGATGTCGGTTCTCTTCCTCTAAGATCGCAATCTGCCCCGTCACATCCTGAGCACCCTGCTCAAGGACCCCAATCTGCTCCTCAAGACTTCCCCCCCTAAAGGCAGCTCGACCCTTACCAATGGAAATTGGGACTCGCCGGCGTGGACAACCTCCCTGCAACTCATCAACTCCGGTCGAGGCTTCAGCCAATTGGCGCTTTAAGGCCGCAATATCCCCTTTTAGGGTGTCCACTTTCGCGCTCCACTCCAATTTGACTTCCGTCACCTTGGTTAAACACAGGCGCTCACACTCAACCGAGGCCCTTCTTCCGGCCTCAAGCTCATAATCGTTTTGACGTAATTGATCCTCCAAAGCCCTCACCCGACCAAGCGTATGTTGCGCCTGAAGCTCCCTCCTCGCCAATTCTTCAACCAAGGCCCAGCTACGGGGATCATTCCTCATGCGCACACGCATCTCCCTGCACCTATCTCGGTAACGACAACACTTTTCAAGCACCCGCAAAAATACCCCCAAGCGAACATTGGCTCGTCGGAGGCTCTCCACCTGCAAACAAAAATCATGCAGAACGAGAGACAACAGTTCAGGCAGAAGATAAAAATGGAACAAAAGCAAATAAGCCTTCATCTTTGAACACGTGCCCTCATGCCCATCACGGCTTCATCAGGCCGACATCCGTAACTTCCCTCAGCGACTCATTCCTTATCGCCGAGCAATAGCAGCAAATTTGAAACTGTGGGAACCTCAATGAGGCGTGGCCTCCCCTCCGAGTGGACAGTAGCACTCGTAACACCCTCTCGGAACATGCGGACATCCTCAGAGTCCAAATCGGAGTCGGATCCAGACCGATCTCCTGCAGCCTCTCCCTCTGCCGCTTCCGTCGATGGGGTACTCGACCCACCAATCTCCACGATCACCGCTGGAGTCTCCCCTATCTCGACCATATGGGTCGAAGACTGGGCCATTGGGGCGGCACTTCCTTCACGATCTAAGTGGACCTGAGCATTAGCTACCCTTGACCCATCCTCAGGGCTACGCATCACAACCGTACCCTCTCCCGCCTTCAAAGGAGGGGAATCCACATTAATTAGGACAGGAGGCACAGACGCGGCCACCGCGGGAGGAGCCGGGGTAAGTGCAACCCTATGTCTAACCAAGGGCCTATCCTCCTCTTCGCACGAGGATGAACCATCTTGAGGGCGAATGGTCCTCGATGGCCCTTCGTCCCGAAACAGGGGTCGAGAGGGAAAACAAACCGCAGAAGACTCGACCGATGCTGCCCTCGGTACGCGACATGGCGCCGGTACCACAAAAATAATAGCAATCACACCTGACCGTCGGAATGTCAGCTGAGGAGACCTGCCACGACTCACTCTCCCTGCGACAGAAAGATGAGGTTAGCCAAAGGAGCTACAAAACCCTGAACCAAGCGAAACAAAGAATAAACTTCTTACCCACGGCTTGTCCCTGGCCGTGCTTCTCCCAAAAGGACGCCTATGTGCAAATCCCATCGGTATGAGGAAGTACAGCTTCGAGCCACCCCCGCATCCCCGCAAATAAGGCCGGTGATGACCTCTCAGCTACGAAAGTAACAACAAGACGGAATTTACACAAGCACAATAAAAGAAGAAGGAAGGAATGAAAATTGCTATTTCGACAAAGGTAACTCATGTTTATGGTTCCAAACCTCCGGGAACCATGGAGGGGAAGCCACTAAATGCTCGGTCCTGATATAAAAGAACTGATCAAAAGGCCGAGGCTCAACCTCATCGTCCAACATAGCCGTCAGTCCTCTCAGCCCACGCGGCATCATCCAAAGCATGGTCCCTCGCGCTCGTTGAGGAGCGTACAGGGCGAGTACGTGCTGTAGCGTGACCGACCTACCGGCCAACTCCCCATACTTCAAAAACATCGCCAGGAGCTTGTAGAGAGAGGGGGTGAGTTGCCTTGGACACATTTTATAATAACGGCAGAAGTCCACCACCAAATTGGGAAGCGGGACCCTGAACCCCAGTCTGAAGGGGTATGCATAAAAAACACAGTACCCTGCATGATATGAACCCTCTCCTCGTGGCGAGCAAGAACAATATCGGCGTGAGAAGACACGAACCCCTGCTCCCGCAGTTGGGCCATGCCCACCTTCCCCATCAGTGGGGCCTCATCCACGGGGTCCTCCCCTCCATCGGCGGTGAAGTCTACCACCGGGCCTCCAATTACAGCGAGTATTTCGTCTATTGATGGGATCCCTCAGC
>JASVEL010004923.1:0-20000 GCA_032618575.1 Nicotiana noctiflora
TGAGAATTACAAGTGACATAACGTGAACCTGAAACTTTTTTAGTTAGCTCGTGAAATCTTGCAAGAAACTCCATCACATTCCTCACATTCACCCAATCATTAAATTCAAGAGGACATGCACTACTACCATCTTCATAAAGATGAGAACATTGATAAGCAGAAAATCCATCATCAAAAAGATGAAACTTGTCAAAGGCCTTTTCAAAGTTTTGTGCTGTGTCCAACATCAAATAGGTGGAATTCCACCTAGTAGGAACATCCAAACACAACGTTTTGGTACATTCTACATTTACATGTGCACAACACTGTTTAAACTTTAAGGTCCTTGCAGGCGAAGATATCACATACCTCACAATATTTCTAACACGTGTCACAGAAGCATCAAGTTCCTTCAAACCATCTTGCATAATTAGATTTAGTATATGAGCCATGCATCTCACATGAAGATGTTTACCACTCATCATATTAGTTTTCCACATGTCTAACTGTTTAGATAATTCTTTGACTGTGACATCATTTGAAGAAGCATTGTCCACCGTAATAGTAAAAATCTTGTCTAATTTCCATTCAAGCAAACAATCCCTAATAACTTTAGCCATATCTTCACCCTTATGACTAGTGATAGGGCAAAAATTTAGTATTCTTTTATGCAACTTCCAATCCCTATCAATGAAGTGGGCTGTCAAACACATATAATTTATTCTTTGTAATGAAGTCCATGTGTTTGTTGTGAGGCAAATTTTTGGTTGTGCTTCTCTAAAAGACCTTCTTAGATTTTGCATCAATTCACCGTAAACTTCATAACAATCCCTTGTTATTGTTCTACGAGAAGGAAGACGAAATAGTGGTTGAGTTTTTTTCATAAACTTCATAAAGCCTTCATTTTCTACAAAGCTAAATGGTAGTTCATCAATAACTATCATCTCAATTAAGGCCCTCCTAACCACTTCTTGTTCAAATTTCCAAATTGATCCTTCACCATTTTGGCAAGATTGAAAATTTATCTTTGTTTGACTCTTATCTTTATCAATATTAAGTGGGTATTCTTTGCATCTAAGCAAATGATTCTTCAATCCTGTTGTTCCATTCCTAGATGAAGTAGCCGAATAGGCTTGTTTACAATATCGACATTGTGCTTTCCCAACCCCATTAACCTCAATTTTATCAAAGTGGTTCCAAACGTCAGACCTAGGTTGCATGGCTTTCCTTTTCTTGGAATCTTGAGTATCAATGGTGTTGGTGTTACTATCTACCGATATAGGTAAACTTTCACTTGAACCAGCATCACTTACTCTACTTGTATCTGCCATCTATACCAAATTAAACAAATATAAACACAAATTAACACTCATATATTTAAAAAATAACATGTAAAAGAAACAGATGGATAATAGTCCAACCTAGTTCAAATTTTCTCTGTAAATCAGCAAACATTACAACACAACTACATCATGTAGAACTGAACCAGAATACATGGAGCAACAATCTACTATACAACTTACAGACCATAATTGTTGACTGTTGTGCAAACAATTCTTTGACTGTGACATCATTTGTTGTGCTTTAATTGTTGCTCTCATGTATACTACAGCAAGTTGAGAAGGAAGTGCATGAACAGATTAAGACAATGGAAGAAAAGAATGTGTCCCTACCTAAGGATAATGAATCGAAACCTAAAAAGGACTCTCCAATTCCAGTGGTTGAGTCAGTAGAAAAGATACATACAGAGAGTGAATCAGAGATAAAGAAGAGTGATGAGGAGGAGAAACTGAAAGCAGAAGAACCAGCACAAACTGTTATCGAAGAAATAACAACAACGAAAGCTGATGAGGATGAGAAGCCAACATTACAGGAGGTAAAGAAAACTGATGAGGCCGAGACGCCTAAAGCTGAACAACAAGCACCAGCAACCACTTCTACTGAAGAAGTTAACAAGAATGTTGAGACTCCAGCCTCGGATGTTACAAGAGAAAAAGTTGTAGAATTAAATAAAGAATCCGCCCCTGAACCTGAACCTGAAGCTGATAATAGTGTTCCAGAAGAAGCAGTTGATGTTGTCAAAAGTGAATTAGAATCTGAAAAGGTTGAAATTCCTCAGAAAGAATCTGAAAAAGAGCTGCAAGACAAGCCAACGACAGAAGAATTACAGGCCAATGAACCACAGAAATCTGTGGCAAAAGAAGAAGAAGAAGTTTCCGAAGCAGAAGAAAATAAGGAAACAACTTTTGCTAATGTAGGCCCTCTCATAAAATAAATTCCTGCTAAGTCACCAGTCAATCACTGCCTAAAACCAGTTGCAACAAAACTAGCAGTAGCTTCGAATTTCCCCAATAAGGAATGAATTGGATTTGGAGTATTACAGAGAATATTACAGGGAATATTACAATAGAAATCGCTAGAAAGTAGAAACATACCTTTGAAAATTGAAACTAGCAGCGTGAATCACAAGTTCTACTGTAATAGCCAAAGCCCAAATCACCGGAAATCGCAAGTTCACAAGTCGGCAGATGGAAATTCGCAACTCACAATAGCAGTGGCCAGCGTGAATCGTGATTGATGACTGAGGAGTGAGGAATGAGGAGTTGGAAATCTCCAAAGCCCAAATCGCCGCTCAACACTTTGGGGGTATGACCGTATGAGGCGTCGGAAATGGAGATTGGAGAGAGATGGCTGAGGCCTGAGAGTCGACCTAAATTGCCAAAGCCTCTAACGGTCTAACCTAAAGATTGGTTTAGAGTAGATACTGGGCTTGGGGGGCAATTGGGCTGGTGGAGCAATGGGGACTGGGGAGTGGGCTGGGTAAGGTAATAAAGAAAACTAGAAAAGGACTTTAAAAGATTGGTATTTCGGTATAACCGAAATGCCGAAATTTTAGAATTTTAATACCGAGAACCGAACCGAAATACCGAAAATGTTGTACCGAATTAGACCGAAATACCGAAAAAACCGAAACCGAAATTTTGAAATAATTTGGTTCGGTTCGGAATTCGGTTTTTCAGATTTTATGCCCACCCCTACTCAATGGGGATATTCATGTCACAGGATCCAACACTTAAGGTTAGGGCTTATTGTGACTCTGATTGGGCTGCTTGCCCAGACTCAAGAAGATCAGTGAGTGGTACTTAGCTTTCTAGGAAACAACCTTATATGTTGGACGTCTAAGAAGCAAGAGACAATTTCATTTTCTTCAGCAAAGGCAAGTACAGGGCACTTAGAAAGGTAGTAGGAGAGCTGGTGTGGCTGTGTAGCTTGTTTGAGGAACTCATGGTGCCTTTCGACAAACTAGTAGAAGTCTTTTGTGACAGCCAATCAGCTCTACATATAGCACGAAATCTTGTGTTTCATGAACGAACATAACATATTGAAATGGACTATCACTTTGTAAGAAGCGAACTACACGAGGGTTTAATCTAACTTCAGCATGCAACAAGTGACAATCAATTGGCTGATGTACTTACCAAGGTTCTAACAAGGGTGAAACATTCAGTTGTATTGAGCAAGTTGATAGTGTATATGCCATCTCCAACTTGGGAGAGGGGGGAGGGAGGGGGTTGAGAGTTGTATATTTATAATATTCACATGTATATTGTTATATGATTAGTGTTATATGTTAGTTGTTAGAGTAGTGTTAATTGAGTAGTTAGTGGTGGTTAATTGCCAGCTCAGCATATGTATATATATACTCAACACAGTAATGAAATGTACTAAGCTTTCCATTTCTTCATTTCCTAATTCTATCTTCCAGTGAAATCTCTCTTCCTCAGAATGTTCTAGAAGGGTTCCATTGAAGCTCAAACTTGAGCTTCAAGCTCACACTCAGATCACATCTTATCAACACTCCGAACACATATTCCAATATTATTAACAATGTAGGAAAAAAATAATTAATTCATTCTTGAAATCTGAAAAAATCACTTATTTTGGACCACAAGAAAAAAGCCAAAAAATCACTTATTTTGGACCGGAGATAGTATTATTAAAAAGGTCAAGCACAATTTACCTTTCTGGAAGAAAAAAAAAACAAGGAAATGAACCACACCATATGATCCGTTTTTGGATAACCCTATACCTAAGACATGAATTTGATGGAACAAAATGCTATTGTCTTGCTAGTAACAGCCTTTGCAAAAACATCACATGGAGGACTCTGCAACTTTCCTTGCTTTAGGAAACTGAAAAGGACCTGCTAATAGACAGGTGATTTTGGGCCTCTTACCATGAATTGCCATTCTTGGTATTTTGGAGTCTATAATTCTGGGTTTTGGGCAGTAGCTAATCCTCCGTCGTCCTAAATCATGTACTCACAAATTAGGGAAAATGCCATTAAGTAATCTATTCAACTGTTCCTCACGTGAATTTTTTTTTTCTGTAGGTCACTATGTTTTTCTTTCTATCCTTTCTAATTATAATTTTTCTCCATGTTCTTGAAGGCTCAACCATAATAAATGCTCTTGAAGTCCACACCACACATACAGTAGCACAACATGTGGATGTTTGTTGAGTAATGTGACAACCAACCATTTTATTTGTTGTTGTTAGTTGTGGTATACTTAGTACTGCAACCATTTCACAATATAATACAACGATAATTACACCTCAATAATTACGCCACAGTCACAAACAAAGTTGAGATTCCGTATCATGAGAATTCATCATGAATTGACAAATCTTACGCATTCTCCTCTTTTATCCGAGCTTGCGACCCTTTATCCGAGTAAGATATGATAAAGCATGAAACATCACTTAGCAAGCTATTAAAGTAATGAACAGATCTATATCCAAACTATTAATTACTTGACTTTGAGCAATAAATTTGTAGCTACAAGTCATAACTTCTCTATGTTATATAATGAAAAACAGCCAGCCCATACAAGCCTGTTATCCAACAAACATAAAGAATATTGGTCAGAGTGCCCAGCTTTCACTTCCAAAATCCCAAATTAAGAAAAAAAATTAAATTTTATAAAAATCAAAATCAATGAGAAGGAGGTGTTGAAACAATTTCTTCTTCACTAATTATTGACCCACAAACAAGAGGTTTAGCTGCAGGTATTCTGAAACAACTAAGACTACCACCAGGAATGAGAGAACATTCTGGTTGTGGCCTTTGCATTTGCTTACCTGGAATACAATTCAATGAGAAATCAAACCCCACGTTCCTATATGGAAGTTTGTCACAATCTTGGCTCAAACCAGAGAAGAAATTGTATGTAAGTGTCAAATTGATAAGACTTCTCAATGAACAAACCAAGTCTGGTAAATCTCCAGAAAGCTTGTTGTGTGCTAAGTTGAGAACCTCAATGCCACTCAAACAAGAAAGTGTATCAGGCAAATGTCCCATTAATGAATTAAAACTCACATCCAACACTTGTAAATCTGTCCACATACCAACCCCTTCTGGAATACAACCAGTTAACTGGTTATTTAAGAACAAAATCTCCTTAATTCTTGGACCCATGTACCCCAAACTAAATGGAATGTTTCCAGTAAACTTGTTATTAGCCAGATTAATAACTGAAGATGGAGAATTCCCTAAATTCTGAGGAAGTTCACCATCAAACTGGTTGTTATTAAGAAAGATAGCATCAAGTTTTTTGTTGAAAAGATCCTCTG
The DNA here is from genome assembly GCA_032618575.1 of Nicotiana noctiflora. Lineage (NCBI taxonomy): Eukaryota > Viridiplantae > Streptophyta > Magnoliopsida > Solanales > Solanaceae > Nicotiana > Nicotiana noctiflora. The sequence goes on from JASVEL010004923.1 coordinate 5,614, forward strand.
GAATTGGTCCTGAAAAGCTGTTAAATCTGAGGTCTAAATAAAGAAGATTTGGGATGAGTAAAACAGCAGTAGGAAATGTACCAGAAAAATGGTTATTACTGAGGTCTAACTCAGTAAGAGAAGTAAGGTCTCTGAAAGTTTGAGGAATTGGCCCTGAAAATCTGTTACTGTTGAGATGAAAAATGGACATTTCTGCTAAAAAGGACAGTTCTTTAACAAGAATGCCCTGTAAATTTGCATGGTTTAGATCAATACCTGTAACAACTGAAGTTGGGTTGCCCATATAATCTTGAGATTCTGAACAAAAGATTCCTTTATATGCACAAACATTTGAACCAACCCAACTATTCAAGATTCCTAAAGGGTCATCAGAAATTGCTGATTTCCATGTTTGAAGAGCAGTATAAGCTTTGTTATTATCAGTAGAAGTAGGACTTGGGTTGTTAATTCCTCCACCAATCCAAACACCCCCACCACCCACCCCACCACCAACACCTACCCCCATACCAACACCACCACCTACACTCATTGCAGCTTCATTGACAATGATTTTGTGAAGGAGAAAAACCAAAAACCAAATGTTGCCCATTTTTGAAAGAACTTTTTGATGGGGTTTTCTTGCTAGGTTGTGCAAAATGTGGTTAAGTATAGCATTGAATAAAAGATGATGTGGGATTTATTGTTTGCTTTTGAGTGAAGCTTTTATTGTAGTATATTGGAATAGGAACAGTATTACACAATAAATGTCTTCTCTTACACTATACACCAAGTTGAATTTCTCTTCCCATCCAATCTGTATATGCTTCACTCGGCAATATAATTATTATACAAAATGCCTTTTTGTCAATGTATAAAATTGACTAGTCATTAGCAACTGTTCATGATAATGAAATTCCGGACTTCCGGTTAAGTAACATTAAATTTTCTAAAAAAATGGGATTTTTGCAGCCTTTCACGGCCACGCTTGTTCTGAGATAGATTTATTTAACTAAAGAAATGGTAATGCAGGTAATATCATTACGGTTCTAAAGATTATTAGACAATAACCAAAGGCTTAAAAATTTATGGTCAGGTGTGATAAGAATGTGCTACCAAAGCTTAAAGGTAAATTCTATAATGGTTACACCTTCTACGGTGTACAACACAGAATATTGGCAAGTCAAGAACTCTCATACTCAAAAGATAAAGTTGGGATGATTTGTGATGGATCTGTGGGCATACTAAAAAAGATAAGATTATATTCGGAATAAGGTGGGAATGACCCTCCGTGGTTGACATGACGAAGGAGGCGAGCTAAGATGGTTCTAGCATGTGAGGATAAGATACACAAATATCCTAGTGGGAAATGTGAGAGGTCGGCAATTATAGGTCTAAGAAGAGGTAAAGGAAGGATGAAGAAGTATCGGGGAGAAATGTCTAGACAAGACATGTCATATCTTCAGCCCACCGAGGACATGATCATAAATAGAAAAAGTTCGAGGTCAAAGATTAGGGTAGACAATTAGTAAGTAGTTGAGTCTGGGACATTGTATTTGGCCCATCATCAATTCTCATATAATTTTATGGGGTTGTTATATAAATAGCCAGTCAAATTCACTGTTTACATTTTTTAGCTGGTATACGTAGATTATACGTTAATTATACATAAATATACACACATTATATATAAATTTTACTTATATTACGCATCCTGATGCTATTTTTAGTTTAAGAAATTAGTGGGATGCTATTTGGGTTAATTCTTTTTATCTTATTCTTCGATTTCTATTACTAGCTATTAGTGTCCTTGCTTTAGTTCTTATTGTCTTGTTATTTGTTGTTGTTACTATTTTTTATTTTATTTGTCTCAATATGGCTTCTTCACTAGCTTTTCTTCAAAACTAATGAGAAAAGCTTTTAGCTAAGAGTCTTCTAAAAATTACCTCTGTATTTTTAAAAGGCAGAGTAAGATCTGTATAGATATTGTTTTTTTTTCAGTTCTCACACTGTGAAAATACACTATATTTGTTGATTGTTGTTATATATATTCTAAAGTGCATGGAGGAGTTTTGGATAGTGGAGGACTAATGTTATTGTTCTTGCCCTAATTAAAATAAAATAAACTCTTTTTTTACCTTCTCTTTTATGTAGGAGTAGGACAATGGTCTATGGACTTGTATAATATTAATAATGGTGTAAGCAAGTGGAGAGCAAACGGGAAAGCTAGTAGAGAAGGGAAAGGCGAGGTGATTTAATTGAATTAGATTAACATTTCCTAAACTCTAATCAATAAAGATTTAATTTTCTATTTTTCTGAATTTAAAAGATAACCCTCATATTTTTTAAATCGTTTTTTTATTAGTATAATTTTTGCCATGTTAATATCCGGAAAATTGAGATTATTCGGGACAAACGCAACTTGAGGTATAATATGTTCCTACTTCCTAGCTCACCCTTGTCTTGTACACCTCAAGTTGAAAATGAAGGGAACCTATTATTAATAAATGAAAAGTGGTCCTCACTTGGGCAGAATTGGTATAACATTATTAGTAATCCACTCATTTCAATTTATGTGACCTAATTTAATTTCGTATAGAATTTTAAAAAATAATTTTAAAACTTATGCTTATAAAAGTTTAATAATAAAAGTTTTATGAGAACACAATATTCAAAAAATAATTCATTAAAAATAAAAGTGAGTAAAATAAAAAGTTTAAAGTTACATTATTTTTAAATACAAAAATATTTTTTTTTGAAACGTACTAATAAGAAAATAGTGTCTAATACAAAGTAAAATGGAGGGGGTAGTATTTGTCACCCAACGCCAAGGAGAAGCTTATACTTTTTCGTTTTGCTTTATATGACTTTTTTCTTTTCAATTCATTCTAAAAAATTATTGTCATTATATATCGTCATATATATTTTTTTAAGATTTGTGCGTAATATGTCATGACCCAGAATCCATACGAACGGGTCATGATGATACCTGATCTCTAAAACTAGGTAAGCTTAACATTAACAGAAATACCGATAATATTAACTGACTTCAAATTAGATATCTCTGAACAATTTATAATTTCCAAAACTGATAGTACAAGTCATAATTCTTTCTAGGAGTAATTATACAAAATGAATACATCACTCTTCCAGAACAAAAGGGAACAATAGAACTAACTACAATAGAAGGTGACTCTGAGGCCTGCGAACGCAGAAGCAGGTTTACCTTGTGTCTCCACAGCAACGATCCGCACAACCACTAACGATCAAATACTTGAATTTGTATAAAAATATATAGACGTGTACTATAAGCAAACCACAGTGGTGTCCGATACTAACCTCGGTGGAGTAGCAACGAGGAACAATCAAGACACTTTTGAATATGATATGATAATAAACTAGCAAGATAAAGATAACAAAGTAACGCCAATAGTAGGAAGAAATCAAATTACAAACAATAGAGACGATAAGGAGAAAACATGGATGGTGCCGAAAAGTAACCAAGTAAATTAACACCAATATAGCTGGGTTACAGACAAGTAAAATTGTGCTCAATTAAGAAAAGCAATGTTAACTCAACCAGTCGCATCATTCCCAGTACACAATTCCGACCACCCTAATTCTCGAAGACTCATATCACAATCACAACTTCCAAACCTTTGACACACATGGTTCATTGTTCCCACATATTTCGCTTTCGCTTTGCATGTTTAAGATCAACGAGTTACCCGGTACATAGTATCCGTGACAAACGCTAATTAGGATGTTCAAAGAGTTTCATTTATATAACATAACGTAAATTTATAGTTTCTAGACCACATAAAAAAATTCGCGAGCAAAGATGAAGTTATTTTTAGAAATCATTTGAGTGAAGAAAACAATATATTTCAGATAGAAATACAACATCAGATGCTATCACCTTTAATATAAGATTCATTAAATTAAAACTTAACCGAAATTCCTTTTTAAGAAAAATATAACCTCAAACAGGTTAAGGAGATTTAGTTAAAAAATAGTTGAAATAAAATATAATAATTATTAGAATAGTAGATACTAGAATATATAATGAGTTCTAACTTAAAGGCACACAAGGAAGCGTGATATTAATTCCTTCATTTTAAATCACGATATTATGAACGACTCAGCATAGGAAATGGCTCAATGTAGTAAATTTACTTTGAAAATTAATTCACCAGAATAATAGTACTAGGAAAAGAACTCAGGAAATGATGGCAAGACAATAAGTCAATGACAATAACTCGATCCTTAAAACTCAGTGAAAATCAGAAATACAAATTATCAAAGTCTTGCACGAAGGAACTTAAAGTCAATACAGTACAACAAGGGATACCAAAATACAAGATATGTTGCGGCGCGCAACCCCATTCCACCATTAAATATCAATTCACTCTTATTCCTCCTCAATATCCCTTTTATTCCTCCTGTTAAAGCCTGCGACCCGATTTCACCGTACAATATAAATATCATAATAATAAACATAATATATTGAGGCGCGCAACCCGATCCGACTATATAATATCAATTCACCCTTATTCCTCCTCAATATATCACCCTTATTTCTCCTGTTGCGGCGTGCAACCCGATCACACTATGTAATATTAATTCATCTTTATTCCTACTCAATATATCACCCTTATTTCTCTTGTTGCAGTGTGCAACCCGATCCCGCCGTACATAATTTAAATTAACAATAACAAATCAACAATTTAATTATAATAATTTCTACCACAAAGAGTATGAGTACATGGCAACAAGAGAATCACGTAAAAATCAAAGGAATACAATAATCTTTAGAAAAATAACAAGACATGTAAGGCACGTGATAACTACACATACAACCACAACAATTTGGATATGTAGCATATATGCACAAGTCATAGAGGAACTCACAATTAAGAAGTTACAAAAAAAATAAAGAGGCAATCACTTCAATTAAGATAAATAAGATCCAAATAACAAGTAAGAGGTAAATAAGTGCTAACAACATCGTATAGAGCATGTAGAGGTGAAACTAGCAATAGGAAACTTTGTCATATTAGAACAACTTCCTACTTAGTGAATTTAAGGACCTAAGAACTCTAAAGGGCATATTTTCACAAATAAGTCCGAGCACGCACTCATCACCTCGCGTATAATTAGTATAGAAGACTCAAATCCTAAGGGAAATTTCCCTCCACCCCCACAAGATTAGGCAAGATACTTACCTCAAAGAAGATAAACCGGTACTCTAAAATGAACTTCTCAGGTGAAAAGACCTTTGGATGACTCAAATATAATCAAAATAACTTCAAAGCACAAATAAAGTTCAAAAGAAACTATTTCGGATCATAAAGTCTCAATCTTTATCAAATTTTAAAAATGGTCCAAAAGTCGACCCTCGAGGCACACACATTGAAACCCGATAAATTTTATAAAAATCGAATACTCGTTCCGATATGAGTTCAACCATACAAGATTTATCAAATTCCTATACCATTTGGTCCCTCAAATCATAATTTTTACGTTTTAATTTTTTTTATTTTTAAAACCAACATTTTTCTCAATCCAAAACACAAATTAAATGATCAAAATAAAGATAAAATCATGAAATACATTAAATACTAGGTCTTACCCAATTGAATTGCTTGAAACCCCCACAAAAAATCGCTCAAAATCGAGCTATACAAGTCAAAATATGATAAAAAAGACCTAACCCTCGAGTTAGAAGATATATTCTGCCGAGGCCTTTGTGCATAGCATACATAGAGAAAGGATCGCTTTCGCAAAGAAGAAGAGTAGAAGCTGCCTAGTTATGCTTTGCGAACGCGGTAGAAGGCTTGCGAAAGCGAAGAGGAAACTGAGGTTGTCCAAAAAGAACCCTCCGCGAACGCGAAGGAAAGAGTGTGTATTTGAAGAACAAGAAACGGGGCCTACCCAAACGCGGGAGGATAATCCCGATCACGATGAAGGATTTCGACATAATCAGCAACAACACTTCGGGAACGTGAAAGGTTGTTCGCGATCGCGAAGAAAATACTAGAAGGCAAAAAATAGTAGTTCAAAAAATAGGAGGAATTGACCCGTAGCCCACTTGCAACACTCCCGAGGTCCCCAGAACCCCGTCTAAACACCCAAACAAGTCCTATAATCTAGCACGGTTGAGGTCTCAAATCACATCAAACAACGCCGATACGACGAAGCACACCATGAATCGAGCTTATGAACTTTCCAATCTTTCAACTTCCAAAACTCGTGGCGAAACATATCAGACCAACCCGGAATGACGCAAAATTTGGCAGACAAGTCCCCAGTGACATAACAGAGCTCCAACTCCTGGAATCGCCTTTCGACCCCGATATCACAACAGTCAACTATGAGTCAAACTTCTCCATTTTCTAAAACTTCAACTGTCCAATTTTTGCCAAAATGTTTTAAATTATCCTACGGGCCTCCAAATCCAAATCTGGACGTACGCCTAAGTCCAAAATCATCACCCAAGCCTGTTGGAACCATTAAAACTCCAAATCGAGGTCAAATACTCAAAAGTCAAATCTTGGTCAATTCTTTCAACTTCAAGCTTCTCAAATGAAAGTTATTTCTAAAAATCCTTTCCGAATTTCTCAAAACCTCGAACCGATGATGCACACTAATCATAATACATTGGGTGAAGCTACTCGTAACTTAAAATTGGTCGTTACATAATAATACATTAACGCATAAAATGACATTAACTTTCATACTCTTAGGCAAACTATGAGCAGCTGCGATAGTGCCCCATTCGGCATTTGGTCCTGGTCGGTGTGCTGTAACATGCGTACAATTATAGTAATGACCTACTACTATTATAAAGTGTGTGCCAAATGCCAATGGCCCAACTGCATGCCTTAGTGATTCTCAATATAAGCAATGCTCCTTGACATATTTTAATTGTATGTATATGGCAATTGGCATCTCAGCTAATTTTCATTCGTCAAAATAGAAACTTCACTGAGCTACTCTCCTCGTTTCCTTATGAGTTGCTCCCTCCTGTCTACCTGACCAATTTGTTTTGGACACATCTATTTTCACTTTTACTTGATACGTATATTAAAAATAGATTTTCAGTTTTAATTGTCATTCTACGCATATTAAGAGAAGACAATTTTTTCTCGTTATACCCACAATATTTATTACTTATTTCAAGTCCTTTTCTCAAATATAATAGAGTATGTATTAATTAATATGAGTATCATGGTAAATTATGCATTTTATTTATTATTTCTCGAGGGGCGTAAAAAGTCAAAACGTGCCAAGTAAAAGTGAATGGAAGGAGTACTAAATTCTAGACGAAAATAGTTAGTGTCACTAAACTATCGTTCATTAAATGTTGCACCATAGTATTTTTAGCAACTTCTCTTATCAAATGTGTGGAGTACATGACTTTTCTGGGATACGTACATAACAGTAATTTTAAAAAAAATTAATTAAATTTTTTCTTGATTATATAAATTGACACTTATTTGAGACCAAAATAAAAAAAAAACTAATTACTCGCTTATTGTGGACTGGAGCTAATATTATTGACATAATGTGCTTTGACCCCTCGAAATACGTTTTATTAGTCTTTGACCTATTAAGCCAAGCATGTGTGTTAGGTGACAATAGTTTAGCAAACTATTTAATCTAAACATTACCATTTACCTATTATTGATATGACATAGAATTCACTTGATATAAATTTATTATTTTATAAGAAAAAATTTGTAAACCAAAGATATATTTTGTATTTTGCATATTATTAATGTCAAAGGTTTTCTTTAATTTCTAATCAGTTAAATACATTCAGATGAAATGGAATAGGTGGAAAACCCTGCATGCTTTAATTTTCATCCATGTATATTGGTTAATTATAGCTTGGCCTTGATGCTGTCTCCCACTCCTTTCCTAATTTTCAATGGCCTCCATTCACACAGAACTCAAGTATTCTAATAATAAAAAGAAGGTGCGCCACTGCTTACTCATGGAGGTTGGTCTTGAACCAGAGTCATGTGAAAAGAAGACCACTCAAAATTCTCTTAATTTACTTTCTGGAGTGTAGAACATGATTGCAGGCTAGGCCCAGCTATTATCCGCCGACTAAACTTGATTAATTCCTCGCTTTAAGCAAAAAACAAGTATTTTGAGTTCTCATTTTCCTATAATAATAGCACAGAATTAATTAGTGATCAACAGAGAGGTGTGAGAAGATTCTGAAAAAAAAAATCAATTAGTTGGACCAGATAATGTTAATCACTGATTATACAGTTAAGATATCCTGAAACAATAGAAGAAATTTTCGTGAGTATTTGATAGAATTCACTTAAGATCCCATACTTGTTACATTAACCCCAACGAAAATGAACACTTAGCTAATGGCTAATTAAAGTCAATGCCAAATGAGAAGGCATTAACTTAGCCACCAAATAAGCTTTAAAAGGAACACTTGTGGAGCAGATATAGTCAAGATATTTAGGATTCAGTTTAAAACATCATATTTGATTGCGTAACCATACAAGATATTTGGTGAGATGATATGTTGTGAACCAAGCTGACACCATAAGAGTTTATGAGTTCAAAGTAGTGAATGAGGGTGAGGGTGTGTTTTTCGGACGATGAAAAATATTTTTCAGAAAATGTATTTTAATTTTTTTATTTTTGGTTGGTTTAAAAAAAATTTCGTATCAACTCATTTACCTCCGCAAAAGAAAAGAAAATATTTTTCAAAATTACTTCTCAACATTTCCTACCCTCACCAACCCATCCACTCTCTCCAAAAGAATTTTTTAAAAATTTTTAATTTAAGTATTTTTGCTATCACCCGCCCTACTACCCCTCCACTACACCCACCACCACACCCCTCCTGCAAAAGATAAATTTTTTTACCTTATTTCTTTTTTGCAATTTTAAATTTTTGGTTTTACATTTTTCTGCAAAACCCATCCAACTCTCCCACCCTACCCCTACCCCCAGTCCCCTCTTCCCCCGGACAAATTTTTTTTGTTTGTTTTTTTTGTAATTTTAAATTTTTGCTATTTTCATTTTTTTGCTCCCCCCCCCCCCCAAAATAAAAAATATTTTTTAAATACTATATTATTTAGTTTTCATTTTTTTATCGGTTTAAAGGTTCAAAATTTTACAAGTACAAAAGTTATGAGTTCGAAAGTATATGCGTTTAGAAGTTTACATGTTTAGAAATTATAAATTTTAAGGGTTCGAAATTTTGCAGTTTCGAAAGTTTATGAAATTTGTGGATTCGTCAGATTATTAGTTTGAAAGTTTATGGCTTCATGTTTATTATATCTAAATTATTTATGAATACTTTTGAAAAGTTATTTTTCTTAATTTACATGCCAAACACCGAAAAATAAATAAGGTTAGTACTTGTTTTACAAGAAAATATTTTTGGTGGAAAACATTTTCCATTATACCAAATACACCATGAATCACTTGAGATTATTGAATTTAACAAAATGTTTGAAAGTTTTATTTGAAATCTAGGTCTATTTAACAAATGATTAAAAAGGACTAGCGGTTAGAAAGAAGGAGATTGTGCGAATTGTGATGTTTAGCGTTCTCTCTCATTTCTGCATTATATTGTTTGCATCTTATTTCCTCATCCCATCTGAAATCTGAATCAGTCTAATCTCATCTCCTTCTTCTCATCAGTTCTTCTATGTCATTTCTATTGCTATTTCCTTGTAATTGCAATACTACAAGTTAGTTTCTTGTGTGTGAATTTGTTATTTCGATTTTGTTTCATTGATGCTTTAATTGAGAAGGGGTCGATGCTACGGCGGTCACGTCAAATGTGTTTAGTATTTTACCAACTAAAATGGGTACATTTTGTCATATATTTTGGGCATTGAGTTTTATTAACCTCCAATATGTTTAATGTTCAAATTGAGCCTCTAAATAATAGTATTAACTTTAAAATAATATAATTACATATTTAAGTTATGATATAAAAATTTTAAAAATATAAGTAAATGAATTTATATATTCTTATAAAATTCTTTTTTAATAAATATTTAAAATACAACAACAACAACCCAGGAGTTCCCACAAGTGAGGTCTGGGGAGGGTAGAGTGTATGCAGATCTTACTTCTACCCTTGAGTGTAGAGAGACTGTTTCTGAAAGACCCTAGGCTCAAGAAAACAAAAAGAGACAAGAGAGACAAAAGAGAAACAACATGTTAGTACCATCAACATAACCATATGAGCAATAACAATATCACAAGAACCAGTAAACAGATATAAAACCAAAGAATAAAGCCCGATACTATGAAAAAAAAAAGAATAGCATGGGCATAAGAATAATCGGTAGCAGCCTTGGACACAACATTATCGGACCAGCCTCCCCCACGGACGAACCTTATCAGTTACCCCCTATCATAACACCCTAATGCTCGATCTCCACACCTTCCTATCAAGGGACATGTCCTCGGAAATCTTAAGCCACGCCATGTCCTGCCTGATCACTTCTCCCTAATACTTCTTAGGACGCTCTCTCCCTCTTCTCGAACCCGCAAAGGCCAACCACTCACACCTTCTGGCAGGGGTATCTTGGCTTCTCCTTCTCACATGCCCAAATCATCTAAGCCTCGCTTCCCGCATTTTGTCATCCACATGGGCCACCCCACCCCTATACGGCATGTGACATCCTCGTCGATACCCCCATTCCCTGAATAACTGACCCAAGGTACTTGAAAATGCCTATCCTAGGGATGACCTGAGATCCAAGCCTCACGTTCAAGCCCACTTCTCTCAACTCAACACCAAATTTGCACTCCAGGTTTAGTCCTAACTCAAGTCTTAACTCCACCGCACATATCCTTAATGAAACCGCCGAATTTTCTAAATCAAAACAAAAAAAATTACTGAATTACTAAAATGAAAACAAACCAAAAATTATCGGTTTAGTTTGATAGTTCAACTTTTACCGAATCAGGAACATCCTCGTCGCTAGTCAGTCTACAATATTCCCCATAATAAGCGAAGCTGATATATCTTGGGCATATGGAAAGGACTCAGAGTTGCCAAAATCACATTAGTTTTAAGTTGCGCAAAGTCATCATTTACAAGTGCACGAATAACTAGACCCTGGTATGCTTGATGAAACAACCTAATCATAAAAAAAAAAAAAAAACAAAAAAAAAACCTAATTGACTCAATAACTGACTGATTGTATTACCACAACTGAACAGAGTTACAATACTCAATTGCAGTGGAACAACAGAAGGAAAATAGTAGAGAATAGAGTAGGGGATGAGATAGACGGGGATGTCACCCACCGTATAGCGGCGGGGTGGTCGAAGTGGAGGCTTGCATCAGGAGTGTTGTGTGATAAAAAAGTGCCACAGAAACTCAAGGGGAAGTTTTATAGAGCTGTGGTTAGACCTGCCATGTTGTATGGGACGGAGTGTTGGCCGGTGAAGAAATCTCACGTTCAGAGGATAATGGTTGCGGAGATGAGGATGCTTAGGTGGATGTGCGGGCTCACCGGGTTAGATAAGATTAGGAACAAAGTTATTCGGGAGAAGGTGGGGGTGGCCCCAGTGGATGAGAAGATGCGTGAGGCGAGGCTTCGGTGGTTCGGGCATGTGCGGAGGAGAAGCCCCGATGCCCCGGTAAGGAGTTGTGAGCGGCTAGCGGTGGTCGGTGTGAGGCGAGGCAGAGGGAGGCCTAAGAGACACTGGGGAGAGGTAATTAGACATGACATGGCCAATATGTGTATTTCCGCGGACATGAACCCTTGATAGGAAAGTTTGGAGGTCTAGTATCAGGGTTGTAGGATAGGTGCTTCTAGATTTTTCGTACTCCTTCCCCGGGGTGGGTGAGGCGTGGTAGGGCCACCATAGAGGATTAGTGTGTGTTCTCTTATGGTAGTCATTTCTGGCAGTTGATGTTTTAATATCATTGCATGCCTGCTTATTTATGGTACATATGTCTCTTATGTTTAGATAATTTTTATGCGTCGTATGTTGGAATTACTAATGCGGTTTTTTGTTTTGTTTTGTTTGTTTGCCTTTCTTTTCCATGCGCCGAGGGTCGATTGGAAACAGCCTCTCTGCCCTCTCGGGTAGAGGTAAGGCCTGTCTACATATTACCCTCCCCAGACCCCACCTTGTGGAAATATACTGGGTTGTTGTTGTTGTTGTTGTAGAGTAGGGGATGAGAAGGAATTGCAGAACAATAGAGATAAGAAACAGAGACACAAGCAAGAGAATAGCCTACTCTACTGCATTCACTATTAGCTTATTTATAATGTCTGGTATCCTTCACATCCTGCTCACCTATGCTGCTTCTTCACGTTTTCATCGCCCAGTCCCTATAACAAAATCAGTTAGTCTTTTGGAAGGGACTCTCTCCCGCACTTACTTCTTCTTACAACTTCATTCTCTTGCGGATTATGCGGGTCCAATGTGGCATCTGACGTGTCCTCCACGTCATTCTGATGAGTCACAACAATACTCCCACCCTGCAAGAGAACCTTGTCGTCAAGGTTCAAAGAAGAATCAGGCCAGGGTCACTCATAGCTGTAAGATGCAGAGGAGTGATTTATTCAGCAGGTTCTCCAACACAATGTTCAAGCATTGAAATGTGGAAGCAGGATGAGTATGAGCAGCTTCAGGTAACTCCAACTTGTAAGCAACCTCTCCAATGCGTTTAAGAATTTCAAATGAGACAAAGTAGCGCCCACCCAGTTTTGGATGTTTTTGAAGGTGTACAGTATTCTGACAATAGGGTTTGAGTTTGACATGAACCCAATCACCCACCTGAAGAGTTAACTTCCTTCAACTCTTGTTAGCTAGACTCTTCATGCGATTCTGCGCATGGACGAGATTAGCCTAAGAAGAGCCAAAACCTCATCTATGTCCACTAAATAAGCGTCAACCACTTCACTAGGACTGCTTCCCAAGATATATTGTGACACAGTAGGCGGATCTCACCCATATAAAGCTCAAAATGGGGTCATCCTTCCCCAGGTATGATAGGTGTTGTACCACTACTTTGCCTAAGGTAACATTGCAACCAATCTACTAGGAGAATCAGCCACAAAACAACGAAGAGATTTCTCCATGCATTTGTTCAAGGCCTCTGATTGGCCATGTGTGTAAGGATGGTAACGCGGTGCTCAGAGCTAAGGTGGTGCCTTGCAAACGCGATTAAATTCCTGCCAAAAACTATGCAAGAAGCGAGGGTCGTGGTCAATCACTATCGACCTTGGGGTTATGTGGAGTCGAATGATCCGCAGTACAAAGGCCTCCGCAACTGATTGTGCAGTGAAGGAAGATGGAAAGGTGGTGAAGTGTCCATACTTTGACAGTCGATCCACAACAGTCATGATAATTGACTTACCCCTCGAACCAGGCAAGCATGTGATAAAATCCATTGCTATATCCTCAAATACCATAGAGGGAATGGGCAGAGGCTGAAGTAGTCCAACGGAAGATGGTAAGTTGGCAGACTGGGCAAGCAGCCACAAAACTCTGAACATCCCTCTTCATGCCCCTCCAATGAAAATTAGAAGCTATTCTATGATAGGTATGTGCCATGCATGCATGACCACCAACTACCATGTCATGGAACTCATGGAGCAGTGTTTGCCTCAACTGAGAATCAGCGAGAATGACCAAGCAACCCCCAAAAAATAAGAGACCGTTTCGGAAAGTAAGGCCCGAGTCAGGAATGGTGCTGTCTTGTATGGTCTGCCACAGGAGGGCGCAAAGGTGTTCACCTGAACACCCTTCGCCAAAAAATTATACTAATATATATATAATGCAAAATCTATTTTTTACCTCTATATATTAAGTTTTGAACACCCTTAACACAATCCAAAAGTGTAGTTTAGTCATAAAGGGGTTCAAAATCTACATAAGTTCATGGATTCAATTTTCACTAGCTACAAAAAGAATTTTTTGAACCCCTGAATTTTCTGCCCGACAGTGCTATCAAATCAGGGTGTGGCTTGTTTAGTGTCTTGAGCTCACACTCAAGTTCATTACCCCATACAGTTATAGTAAGGAAAACAACCTCAGAATTTCGTGAAAGGGAATCAGCAACTTGGTTTAACTTGCTTGGGCGGTAAAATGATCTGGAAATTAAATCCTACCAATTTACTCAGCCACTTCTATTGCTCAGGGGTTTGGATTGTTTGATTTATCAAATTCTGAAATTAAGTGGTTCTGTGCCAGATATCAAATATATCGCGTGATCTTGGGGTCTGGTTGGAGGTAACCATTGTAGCTTCTGAAAAACATCTATAAAGGACTCTAAAAGAGTCTGAAGAGCGGGGTTAACTTGTTCATTTTGAGCTTGTGTTGTTGGTACTATTTGCAAACAATAATAAGAGGAAATTGCTTCTGTGGCAGTATATCGTCGAAGGCTATGC